>CAUZXP010000128.1:0-5000 GCA_963584105.1 Alviniconcha strummeri
AGGAAAAGGCAAGCAGCTCATACGCATATGAGGTGTGTGTGTGTGTGTGTGTGTGTGTGTGTGTGTGTGTGTGTGTGTGTGTGTGTGTGTGTGTGTGTGTGTGTGTGTGTGTGTGTGTGTGTGTGTGCGCGCGCGCGCGTGTGAGGGAGTGTTAAAAAGAAAAAGAGAAAAAAAAGAAAAGAGTTAGCGGTCACAGATTCAAATCACGTTCATAAATAGGTGGGATTATGAATAGTCATAATTTGAAAAACAAACAAACAACAACAAAGAAACACCCCAGTATTATCAACATTAATTAACCCTCAAACATTATTATCAATGATCAAAACACTCAAAATGTTAAACTAATAGAAATACAATTTTTGCATGCAAAAGGGGCGTCCAATTTTGTGAATTTTAACAAAGGATTTTTGTCCTCTGACCACTTGCAATCATTTCTATTTTAGATTTTCGTAATTAATATATATAAATTTAAAAAAAACAAAAAACAAAAAACACTACAAATAAAGAAGACCTCCTCGTCCAGGTACTCCACGTACAAAACTCGCAAAAAGCTCCGCCACACGTGATTGCAAACAGTAGAAACACACAGTGTTAATAATTGTATCAGTGTAAGCAACAATACACCTCTCCCTTCCTCCCCCCCCCCCCCCCCTTTTTCACACCTGACCCTATTCCTGCCACAGAAACAGTTGCCAAGGAAACGAACGGAAGCCGTAAGAACAAGTCCGGGCTCCAGCACGTCACAACACCAACACATCCACATCAGAATGACGAAGAAACATCTGGATGGATTAGAACGGATCATGGACGAAAGAGAGAACGTAACAATCAGGTAAGGAGGAAATGCTCGCTTAGTCAACGGGGTTAACATACACAGACAGGGATGAAAACACATTGGGTACCATAGTTTTGTACCCCACAAAAAAATCAATTAAAAAAAAAATCAAAAAAAATAAATCATCATCGTTATACGATAGGCATGTACAGGGCGATTGAGGATTATGTAATGTATAATGTGCTGCCCCTTTAATCAGAAACTGAAAGCAAGAGTGATGCGACCCTCGAACAAACAAACAGTTCAAGCGTGACACCAGACAGACAACAAGGCAGAGTCAGATGATGCAAAGAGTCCACGTCCTTTCCTTCCCCCCCCCCCGCCCCCCTTTTTTCTTCTGTCTTTTCTCTTGACTAGGAAATCTATTCATTCATTCATTCATTTATCTTTGAATTTTGTTTGTTTGCTTTTTCTGCTCTTTTGTAGTGGTGAATCACCTCTCGGTCTCCCAAGGGAAAGAAGAAGGAGAATGCTGCAGGCAGTAACTTAAGAGTTACACCCCCTTCCATCCTCCTCTCTCCCGTCCGCCGATTGGTTCACGTGACCATCTCCCCTGGCCTTGACCTACAACTTGACGCTGCCACCTTTGTGTTGCACGAAACCCTGCAGCAGGTCTATGGGCAGGGGGAAGATGATGGTGGAGTTCTTCTCGGCGGAGATGGTGTTCAGCGTCTGCAGGTAGCGCAGCTGAAGAGCGGCTGGAGACTCCGTGATGACGTCAGCGGCTTCCTTCAGGGCGCGAGAGGCTTTCTGTTCCCCCTCGGCCGCGATCACCTGGGAGACAGAGATATAGACAGGTATATAGACCGCGATCACCTGGGTGACAGAGATATAGACGTATATAGACCGCGATCACCTGGGTGACAGAGATATAGACAGGTATATAGACCGCGATCACCTGGGTGACAGAGATATAGACAGGTATATAGACTGCGATCACCTGGGTGACAGAGATATAAATAGGTATATAGACCGCAATCACCTGGGTGACAAGAGATATAGACAGGTATATAGACCGTGATCACCCGGGTGACAGAGATATAGATAGGTATATAGACAGCTAGACAGCGAGACAGACAGACAGACTGACAAAGAGAGAGAGAGAGAGAGAGACACACACACACACACACACACACACACACACACACACACACACACACACACACACACACACACACACACAGACAAAGAAACAGACAGACAGAGACTATTAGATTTTCATGTCTGTTTTGTGCATTTGAAGTTGGTGTTTGGTTTCTTCTTTAAATGACGACTCGCATGAATCAGTTGGTTCTGGACGAAACTCCTCAAGTGACCCTGTGCGATAGAAACAGACAGACAGACACAGCGACAGACAGACAGACAGACAAGACAGAGAGACAAGACAGACAGAGATACACGGAGAGGGAAAAACTAGAAGTGTGAAGAAGGAAAGCAGGAAGTCGGGGAAAAAGACACCGGCTAACACACCTTCTGTTATAACGGCTACCGCCCCGTAGCCTTACTTAAAGCGGAGGTTACCTGGGGGGTGGGGGTCGGGGGTGGGGGCGGGGGGTCGGTTCGGGGGTGAGCAGTGAACATTACACATGTGACCACGTTGTAAAATTCTTGACAACTGGCACCCCGCTAGTCACGACCGAGCAGAAGTGGAAATCCAGAGACTCCAGAAGACACTAGAGAGTGAGTGGTCAAGGCAGAGGTCAAGAAAGTGGTGAAAGACATAGAGGGTGGGTGGGGGTGGGAGAGAGAAAAATGGGGGGTGGGGGTGGCGACAGAGAGAGAGAGAGAGAGAGAGAGAGAGAGAGAGAGAGAGAGAGAGAGAGAGAGAGAGAGAGAACTCGAAATCGAAATTATTTGACAAGGACTGTAGTTTACGTTTAGTCAGAACCTAACAACCAGTGGTTGCTAAGCCAGGGAGACAGAGACAGAGACGGACAGACAGTCAGACAGAGTGACAGACAGACACAGACAGAACTGGACAAGGACTGTACTTTAGGTGCAGTCACAACATGTCTAACAACTAATTTGTGCTGAGAGAGAGAGAGAGGGAGGGAGAGAGACAGACAGACAGACACACAGAAAGACAGAGTCAGAGAGACAGAGACCGAGAGAGATGGAGACACACACACACACACACACACACACACACACACACACACACACACACACACACACACAGAGTCAGAATGAGACAAGACAGACAGACAGAGACAGAGAGAGTGAGGTAAACCAATTCAGCTTGAAATGCAACCAAATGCGCCTTCCACTACAGAGATAAGATAACCACTTCAGCCAGAGCGCTACCAGGAAGCCGACGGCAAAAACACCGGTACACATGCGCAGCACCAGAAACCACGAGTCCCCGCAATCCGAGCCAGAGAACGCAACTTGCTCACAAGTGGCAAAGGAAAGAAGGAGATGAAGAAGACGGAAGAAAAAACAACGAACGCGGTATGGTTCAAAGGGCCAGAACTGCGGGCGCTCCTGTTCGATCAATTGTCTCCCCTACACAGCCTGTTTTTGTTTGTTCAGTCTTTGTTTTAATACAAAAGAACAGAGGCCACGCTGCCTAATCAATCACACAGCTGCGTGTAATAAACTTCAGACAAAACATTCTGAGTCCATCTCAGTGCCTGCCGCAGGTCTGTATTTCTGGCGCTGATCGCAGTTCCATCAGCTCGTTCCTACGCTGAAGTTATTTTTCACTTTCGCTTTGACTTCGGCGGCGAACCGCCATCTGCACAGCCTTAGCCTTAGCTTTACGTCCACAGAGACCGTACGGTGGACTATTAGGGACAGGGAGCCCAGGGCGGCCACCTCCACTTTCACACAGCTGCTGACCTCTGAGTTCCTGTTGAGTGATGCTTTACGTCCACAGAGACCGTAGGGACTGTTGGGGACGAGGACGACCACCTCCACCTTGGCACAGCTCCTGAGCTCTGAGGGTCTGAGTTCCTGTTCGGTGTTGCTTTACGTCCACTGAGACCGTAGAGACTGTTAGGGACGAGGACGACCACCTCCACCTTGGCACAGCTCCTGAGCTCTGAGGGTCTGGGTTCCTGTTCGGTGTTGCTTTACGTCCACTGAGACCGTAGAGACTGTTAGGGACGAGGACGACCACCTCCACCTTGGCACAGCTCCTGAGCTCTGAGGGTCTGAGTTCCTGTTCGGTGTTGCTTTACGTCCACTGAGACCGTAGAGACTGTTAGGGACGAGGACGACCACCTCCACCTTGGCACAGCTCCTGAGCTCTGACACAGCTCTGCTATCTAACAGCCAACGAGAACAGCGCCAGCAGTCAGACTGAGGCGCTGACACGTCGTTCGTTCACTGCTGCTTGACGTCCACACAGACCGTAATTATTAAAGACTACATAACGGGGAGCCCAGGACGGCCATCAGCTTTCACACAGCTCCTGAGGTCTGGCTGATATGTCGTCATCATGGGCCAGTGGTATATCAAACAGGTGCCAAACATCTGCGGGTGCATTCTTTGCGAGACTGTTTTCCACTGAGAATGCCGACTATTTCTACTGACCTGTAGCTGTGTCCGTCTTTCAGCTGTTGGTGGAAGAAATGATTTTCTTCGGCACCGAGACGTGAACTACCTGAGGGGTGGAGGGCCGGGGCGGAGAGAGATGGGGGTGCGGGGGGGCGGGGGTGGGGGCGGAGAGAGATGGGGAGGCGGGGGGGAGTTGGGGGCGGAGGAGATGGAAGGGGGGGGGGGGCGATAGGGATGCAGGGAGGGAGAGAGAGAGGGGGACAGAGACAGAGAGGGAGAGAGAGATAGAGAGAGGGAGGGACAGAGACAGAAAAGGAGAGGGAGGAAGGGAGAGGGAGAGAGAGAGAGAGAGAGACAGAGACAGCGAGACAGAGAGAGACAGACAGAGACAGAGAGAAAGAAGGGGGAGAGAGAGGGAGGGACAGAGAGAGACAGAGAGGGAGAGGGCGAGGGGGAGGGAGAGAGAGAGAGAGAGAGAGAGAGAGAGAGACAGACAGACAGACAGACAGACAGACAGACAGACAGACAGACAGAGATGGGGATGAAGAGAGAGGGGGAGAGACAGGCAAACGGTTAGTTACTTGACAGTTCACAGACAACCATTGAATCGCAAATGTGATGCAAACACAATCATCAGATCACAAGTAAAAAGTCTGATTGC
>CAUZXP010000128.1:7500-19081 GCA_963584105.1 Alviniconcha strummeri
AGTACCGGATACGTCAGGGGCCGACCCCTTTGTGCTTTTCACAGGTAAAGAGCGAGCCAAGATGGCTGCACCCCGAGAAGTCCAACACGAAGCATCCATTTTTACTTGGACTGTCACAACACACGTAGGGCACCAGCATGGACATCAAGGCTACATTAAGTTGCTAGGTGCTGCATTTTTATGTGGGAGACAACAAGGCTACAGCTATGATAAGCTCCTTGATATAACAACTAAAACGAACACCACAGCTACATCAAAACGGCGCTATGCGCTGCACTGTTATATACAGGGACTATCTTAGCTATGATAAGCTCCTTGACAGAGTAACCAAAAAGAACACCAAGGCTACATTAAAACGTTGCTATGCGCTGCACTGTTATATACAGGGACTATCTTAGCTATGATAAGCTCCTTGACAGAGTAACCAAAACGAACACCAAAGCTACATCAAAACAGGGATATATACAGGGACTATCTTAGCTATGATAAGCTCCTTGACAGAGTAACCAAAAAGAACACCAAGGCTACATCAAAACGTTGCTATGCGCTGCGTTGTTATATTTTACGTGGGGGACTATCTTCAGCTGTGATAAGCTCCTTGACAGAACATCCAAAACGAACACCAAGGCTACATTAAAACGTTGTTATGCGCTGCGTTGTTGTATGATTATCTTCAGCCTCAATAAGCCTGCAGGCTCGTGTGCCGTGCGTATTTTGGGGTTTTATTAACTTTTTTATTTACTTATCTATTTTCCCTCGTCTTTCCCAACGAAATAACTTTATATTTCACTGCAGTCGGAGCTGAGAGTACTGCGCATGAATAATTATATGTAAATAATTGTCAGCTGGAGAGGCAACACAACAATACTGAAGAAGAAAAATCCCATATATATACCCCCCAAAAAAAGAAGAAAAAAAGGAAAAAGAAAAAAAAGGATACATGTAGCAATAAAAATAATTAGCTGTAGGCCACACAGGTGCCTCTAAAAATAAATAAATAGAAACACGGTGAACATAAAGAGAGTGGAATGGATAGGGGGTAGGGAGAAAAGGGGGGGGGGGGGAGAGAGAGAGAGAGAGAGAGAGAGAGAGAGAGAGAGAGAGAGAGAGAGAGAGAGAGAGAGAGAATGTAATACAGAGTTTTGAAGGACTGCGGAGCTTCAAAGGGAACTATAGTCTTCTTCAAACAAGTTTAGTCTAACGAAGACAAGAGAGCGAATTTTTTTTTTTTTTTAAATAAATCAAGTGTCCTACTAAAATCAGCGTTCTTGGATAAAACAGACTACTGGCCAATACGGGGGGGTTCGTTTTACAGTCTCAGCCGAAGGACTTCTACAGTGGGAAGGCTAGCTCCTTTAAAACTTAAAGGTGGGGCTCTGGCACTTTTGCACCGCGTTGCACTCCGGTCGGAATCATCCGACTACACCTTAAGTGACTGGCACCTGCAGCTGCCGTCCTGTCCGTGACCTCGATCTCCACCAGGTGACGACGAGAGGGTTTATAATTTGCCCCGCGGACTCAGACTGAAGACTCAACATCTTCCAGTTCAGCCCATGGCTGTCCGCGTCTCACAACTCTATTAGCGCGTATCTACACTCTTCCTTGGCTGTTATCTTTATATATTTTCTTATATCTCATTCCATATCATCATTGGATGCATAACACTTAAAAAGAAAAGAAAAAAGAAAAAAAAAGGTGTTTGTGAGCGAGCTTGGTCGGATGAGAGTGTTTAAATATAAGTTAATGGCATCGTAACTCTCTTTATAATCACTGTCATGGTGCCAAGAATGCAGACCCTAAAAATTGCTGGGGAGTCTTTTGCAAGAATCTGGGGAATGTTTTACGGATTTTAACCCTTTCCACCAGCATCATTATCAACAACAAAAACAACAAAATCGCGTCAAAAAGGGCATCACTTTCTACAAAGGTTCTGGACTCGGACATTACATTTTCACTCCACCAGAAAGTTACGCAACATTGTTGTCATTACGCATTAATCGTCTACTCCCAAAAGAAATACAAATATATATACTATTTTTTTTTTTTTTTTTTTTTTTAATATTAAAAAAGAAAAAAAGGACAAAGAAAAAGAAAAAAGTCGACACTACCACTGAGAGTTTATTTCTCCGCCAACTATACAGGCAATATGAACAGGAGAAACATTCCAAATAAATGTGAATATGGTCAGGATTGAGGGTGCGTTCAAAGCGGACACCTGGTACCTGACTAAGGGCTAAAAGATGCTCCGTCCCTCTTCTTTTGTCTGTAAGCCTCGTCTTATATATATATTCCCTCCTTTTTTTATATATTATCTGTAAGCCTGGTTGTTAAGACCATATACACACAGTCCCTCCTCTTAAGGGTGGTTGTTGAGATACTCACACTTCCACACGTTCGACCTTGACTCCCCAGGGGTCAGTGGCCTCGTCTAGCGACGTCTATAGGGGAGGAGAGGGAAAATTCAGTTGTACAGTCATGCAATGCAACTACTCATGGTCACTCCCAGCCCAAAAAAGAAAGAAAAAAGAAAAAGAAAAAAAAAAAGGCAAGACAGAGAGAGAAAAGGTTGTGTCAAGGTTATGGCGCAAAGCACGTGTAGGAAAAGTAAGGGTTAACATCAACAGTAGCACAGCGCACAAAACCGCCAACACCACCAACACTGACAGCAAAAGCACAACGCTGATGAAAGCGGGAGGGAACGCCACTGAAAACTGCAAACGAACATTTTTTTTTATATTAGACGTTTTGTTGTTCTTGTTGTTTGTACGCGTGCGTGAAGCTAGAGGGCACTGCACTGTATTCTCTACTGCCAAGGTCACTGCACAGTGCCATCAAATGCCAAGGTCGCCGTGCTACCCAGTGTCAAGGTCATTACGCTGTGTCACACAATGCCAAGGTCATGGTAGTGTACACTGCACCCAATGCCAAGGCCACTGTATTGTAGCTCCCAACGCAATCTTTCAAAATCCGGCACTGACAATTTCATCCGTTAATAATGCACGTCATGGGCTTTTATAATATCTGTTCTAAAAACATTCTCAAACTTTGCACACGCGCGAAAACAACAACAACACAGATTAATTACCGACACAGCTACACCAAAACAACAACAACACAGATTAATTACCGACACAGCTACACCAAAACAACAAAGACCACGACAAGAATACTGGAGGCAAAGTACAACAGCCGCGAACACTCCTGAAACAAACTTGTGCAAACTGTTACGTGTGTCACCTGCAAAACAAAAACAAACAACAACAACAAAAAATAAAACATGCTCAACACATTCAAATATGCGCTGCTAACAGCTAGTTATGCTAGTCCATCACACGCCCACTGACATATCAACACGTCACACCAAGGGAGGAAACTCTCGAAGCAGGGAAAAGGTAAGAAGAGAGTGAACTATCCCTGGATCTCCTCGACTTGGACAAGACGTAACGGAGGTAAGTAAACATGGTGCTTAACGTCCACAGAAACCATAAGGCTTATTAGGGACGGGGAGAAGGGGGGAAGGGGGTACGGAGGTGGGGGGAGAGGGAGACTATATACCTGTCGCTACACTGTCACCACCAGAATGACTCCTGCATTATGATGGGCAGCGATGAGAGCCATTTTAATGTTTCAGTAGGAAGTGACGGACAAAGTCACAGGACAGTGTCCACAAACCACAACCTTTTTGAAGAGAAAGGAGAACCAAAGCGGTATCGAACCGAGGTCCTTCCGCTTACCAGCCTAACGCCTTACCGCTAGGCCAAACCGGCTCACAAGTAACGAAGGGTTCCGTGTTGAGCTTTTAAGCCCCGCCTCCAGGCTTTGCGTCTGACCGCCTTGTGGAGCTGTGTTGACTGGCAAAACGCACCGTTATTCAATGTCTGATTCCAGCCTTCAAACTAACGTAATTTCCCTCATTTTGCCTACCAGTAACTAGTCCGCAAAACTACCAGTTACTCTACCAAACAACAAGAACAGTTGCGTCAAGAAGAAAGAGAGAGAGAGAGAGAGAGAGAGAGAGAGAGAGAGAGAGAGAGAGAGAGAGAGAGAGAGAGAGAGAGAGAATTTACCCACACAAAAGGAAGCAAATAAAGAACAGAGTCATTTAAAAGTTTTCGACCAAACCTTAAACTCTAGCCATTTCCTTTGAAAGTTAATGATGGCTCCTGAAGAGGTCGTTATAACCGAGAGGTTTGTCGCGCAAACCTGCGTGGTTTAACAGCCCCCCACTCCCACCCTTCCTTCTACAGAAACTGATTTAACGGAAAGAAAGCTCGTCAAAGAGATGAAGTGAAGCGCTGAACGACTCAAGTTCTGTAAAGCACGTATTAATGAACACACATGCTTAACGGGAACCAAGGCAGCAAACACTACACAGGAACACCAAAACGAAAGAACTCTACGGAAGGACTTAATTGGGAGAGACAGAAATAAACCGATGCTGAGCGAGAACACACTGACTTCAGAGAGAGGCTAACGACAGTATAGTTATTCAGTCGGGTCGGAAAGCTAACGGATTGCTAAGCTATGCGTGTGTTAAAACAACAACAACAACAACAACAACAAACTGAGGGGGGAAAAAGGACACCAACGTGGCAGCAAAGGCTTCCAAGGCAGCATGCCGTCTCAAGGGCATGACCGGTCAAAGCTGAAGGTCACCGGCTGCCAAGGGAAGCTACTTACATTTCCACCCGCTCCACGCGGATACCCCAGGGGTCAGTGCATTCATCAAGACTTGTCTGGAGGCCCCAGAGCGAAGGAGAAACAAGGCTACGTCATTTCACTGACAACGTCATGGACAACACGTCACGGACAAATCATCACAGACAATTCATTCAAACGGCATCATCAAATAATTACAAGGACACAGGTCTGGCAATTTTAATATTACCGATTAACAGATTAATAATAATATCTTTATATTATAGTTTTCTTTGGGTGGGGTGGCTGGATGTGTGTGTGTGTGGGGGGGGGAGTTGGAGGGGGGGGGGGGGGAGTAGTCACCAAAGATGAACAAATTGCAAGACCTGGTCATGAATAAAATGGGGCGAAACACTGAAAAAAGAGAAAAGTCCAGCCAAGAGAACAGACTTGACCGACACGGCGGATTCTTTTCACAATGACGTCTCGCTGAAAGGTACACTGATGACACTCGACAAGGAACAAACAACATGGAACTTGTGACAAAACGACAAACAATCCACTGACAACACGCTGGTAAACTCCAGGCAAAATGAAACTCGTGCTTCCATTGTTCTCGTCCGTACAGTTACGATTACATACGTCGAACTCGCGATTTCGTTCTGCTGTTCATTGTAATCTGCAAACACCGATCAGCCTAATTGTTGCATACATTTGTCACGGACAAAGGTGCAGAACATCTTTAGTGTTCATGTCCAAGCCATGATATGTCACGTCAGCATATACAAACTGGCTTGAATTCATGTCAGATCTGAATCGGGATATTTTAGAATGGGGGGTTGTGTGTGTATGTGGGATTGGGGGTCGGGGGAGGGGGGGGGGGGTTGCTTTCGAATAATACAGTAGCTTTTGCATACATCCTTAAATGCACTCCTATGTTGTTTCGTGACAGTCCCCCCTCCCCCCTCCCCCGCAAGAATCCAACTTTACCGTAAAACTGTGTACACTGGATGATCATCACCGAAACGATAAAATTTCCACAATACTAGAGAGTGAAACAGAGCGTTCAAAACTCCGCGTTTCCTTCAATGCCAGTTTAAGCCCGCGGGCTGTCCAAGTACCACTGCACTGCCAACGTATAATTATATAAGCCAACCACACGTGGCAGGGCTGTTTTCGAAACAAATGATCAGATCAGGGCTGTTTTCGAAACAAATGATCAGGGCTGTTTTCGAAGCAAATGATCAACTGGCTTGTAGGCTGTGTGCAGTTCGGAGTGTGCCTTCCAGCACACGTTATGTTTACTGCGTCTGACTAAGTGGGAGGGGCTATCTTTCCAAAAGCGAGACAGCCACACACCGGCACATCTTCAGAAGCCATGAGGCCACCGACGAAACAGGAAGTCACTTGTCCAGCGCGGCTCCCATTCAGGTCAGGAGTGCATTGTGGGACTGTTTTGTATTCGGCGGTCTAATCACCGGCAATTACCAATAAAATATTCATGACAGAGAGAGAATTGATTTGTAACGCCCTGACGGTCATATCAAGGCCAATGAATATTCATGAGACACGCGATATATTGAACGTCTTTTTGCAAAATTCGGCTGTCAGTCAACAACATTACGAAAGTTTAGGCTTGTTCTGTGGTATCTGGAAGTCACGAGAACGAAACACTGAAAACACAACAATGAACATTGAACAGAAGGACGTCATGCGGTGACATGCTTATGACGAAAAGAAGAGAAAACAACAGTCGTATATATATATACACACACACCCGACTGATAAGGTAAATGAACGCAATAACGTCCATCCCACACCCACACATGTCCATCCGAATAGTGAATCCCACACCAACCCACCTTCACATCTCCATTTGGCCAGTGAAACCCACACCACACCCAGACACCTCCACCCAGACACTGAAACCCACTGTCAACCTCCCACCCGACCACTCATACCAATATCACACCAGCATATCTCCATCTGCACACTCAAACCCACACCAACCCCACATCTCCATTCGGACACTCATAAATTCCACACCAACCAACGCCTCCAACCGGACGCTCAAAAATCCACACCAAACCAACACCTCCACCACACACCTACACCTCCACCACACACCTACACCTCCACCACACACCTACACCTCCACCACACACCTACACCTCCACCACACACCTACACCTCCACCACACACCTACACCTCCACCACACACCTACACACGCTCCCACAACACATTCCCTCCCTGTCCCGTGCCCCTTCCCCTTGCCCCTTCCTCTTGCCCCTTCCCCTTGCCACTTCTCCCTGCCCCTTCCCCTTTCCCCCTGTCTCTTGTCCCTTCCCTCCCTCGTTCCTTGCCCCTTCCCCCCTGCCCCTGCCCCTTCCCTCCTGTCCCTTGCCCCTTCCCTCTGTCTTTTCCCCTCTGCCCCTTCCCCCCTGCCCCTTCCCTCCTGTCCCTTGCCCCTTCCCCCTCTGTCCCTTCCCCCGGTCCCTTTCCCCTCAGTCCCTTCCCCCTGTCCCTTGCCCCTTCCCCCCTGCCCCTTCCCTCCTGTCCCTTGCCCCTTTCCCCTCAGTCCCTTCCCCCTGTCCCTTGCCCCTTTCCCCTCAGTCCCTTCCCCCTGTCCCTTGCCCCTTCCCCCTGTCGGTTACCATTTCACATCTGTCCCTTCCCCCTCCTCTCCCCTGCCTCTTCCCCCATGCCCTTCCCTCCTTCGTCCCTTGCCCCTGTCCCCTGCCCCTTGCCCCCTGCCCCACGGCCCTGTCCCCTGCTCCTTGCCCCCTCCCCCACGGCCCTGTCCCTTGCCCCCGGTCCCGGTTCAGCCCCGCCTACCTGCATGAGGTGGCTGATGGACTCCCTCTCGGACAGGATCTCCGCCAGGTTCTTGGTGCCCAGCACGTTGCGCAGAGTGGTGGCCGCCAGGAGGCGCGTGGAGCGGTTGGCGTCCTCCACGTTGGTGATGGACATGGTGGCGTTCTGCACGCGGTAGTACACCACGGCGTCCACCGCCACCGTCACCGAGTCGCGGGTCAGCACCTAGTGGGACCGCAGCAACAAACAGCGAAGCGTCAGGAAAACACACACGTACACGCAAAAAGGTCTGAAATAAAAGACATGAACGGTTCCAAAGAACGCTTTTTATTGGGACAGAAAACAACATGCGAATTTTCAGGGTAACCCCCTTTATCAAGCTGCAAAACGACACTTAACAATTAAACGGTGAGAAACGAGGAAAATGAGACGGAGAGCTAATCCACTTATCTGCTTTTGGTTGAGCTGTGTTGTTTTTGTGTTGAGAAAAAAGAAGAAAAAAAAGCCGAAATATCTGAAACAAGAATGACTGTAAGCGTTGTAAATCAGGAACCAAACACACCAAAGGTTAAAAAGGACGCTAATTACCATTTCAAAACATAACATGCGAATTTTTGGGGTAAGCCCCTTTTTCAAGCTACAAAACTTAAACGGTAAAAAATGAGATGTGTGGAATACCTGTCTGCCTTTGGTTGAGCTATTTGTTATGTTGTTTTGAAGTTCGCACGTTGTGTTTTGTCGTAATGAATAGCGTTCTGCTGAACCCTTTGGGTGTTTGGACCTTGAGGTAAAGTCGACTCTCAACAGTTGGTTCTTATGGACACTGTCTTTGTGACTTTGTTCCCCATGGACACTGTCTGTGTGACTTTGTTCCCATGGACACTGTCTTTGTGACTTTGTTCCCCATGGACACTGTATGTGACTTTGTTCCCCATGGACACTGTCTTTGTGACTTTGTTCCCCATGGACACTGTCTGTGTGACTTTGTTCCCATGGACACTGTCTTTGTGACTTTGTTCCCCATGGACACTGTATGTGACTTTGTTCCCCATGGACACTGTCTTTGTGACTTTGTTCCCCATGGACACTGTCTGTGTGACTTTGTTCCCATGGACACTGTCTTTGTGACTTTGTTCCCCATGGACACTGTCTTTGACTTTGTTCCCATGGACACTGTCTTTGTGACTTTGTTCCCCATGGACACTGTCTTTGTTCCCATGGACACTGTCTTTGTGACTTTGTTCCCTATGGACATTGTCTTTGTGACTTTGTTCCCCATGGACACTGTCTTTGTGACTTTGTTCCCCACAACTGACCGAGGTCATCCTCTGTGGCTGACTGGGCTCAAAGCACCAACTAACTCAAATCCCACAGCTGTTGAAAGAGCAAGTTGCAAAGTAGATAAAGCTGCTTTGCACTTGCTGGTTCCCCATCACCTTGACAGCTGTTGTTCTGGTGGTTGGGGGCGGTCTTCAAGTACTTGCTTCTGCCTGTCGGAGCGCTTGGGAGGTGTATTATATAGGTACCTGACCCCCCCCCCCCCCCACTTCCTCCGCCCCCGCCCTCCCCACCTTCTCTCTCGTCCCTAATAAACCGTAGGAGATCTCTGTGGACATTAAGCCCAACAATCATTCAATCCTAAAGTCGTTAGTCAGTGTTCTGAAACAAGACCACAATACACAAACAAGGTTAACAACTCTCTAGGAAAATAATACAGAAGGGAGGTAATTAGCGCTCAAAAAACGTCAGACAAACACAGCAACAAGAAAGACTTCTGTGGACTTCATTAACTCTCACATGGCATGCGAGTAAATACAAGGTACATAAACTCCTCCAGAGTTACACCCTCTCTCTCTCTCTCTCTCTCTGAAAAAGCAATGTTCAGGTTTCTGTCCAATAATCAGTTGTGTCAACTGTCTGCCTTAAGTGACAAAATGGTGTCAGGGCTAATAATTATGTGTGTGACCTAGTTCTTCTACTTAACAATCACGCAAAGTTTGAACATGACCGGATAAAGAACGCACCGAGAATGACAACTGTCGGTTTAAATCCCTTGATGCAAAAGTCTGCCACCGATGACGTCAATTTTGGCTGCTTAAAAAAGAAGAAAAAAGAAAAAGAGACAACAATAACAACAGCAACATCGTTCATCTTTTTACTGGTCACTGCATGATGAGCTATTCAGGTAGCGAAACACGTGTCTGTCTAAGGCAACCAACGTAATAATTATGGTCGTCAGCAGGATCAGATAACCCCTCTGCTCTCTCTGCTTAGCAATGTGGGCCAAAAATCGGATTCGTCTCTGGGTGCTCTCTCTCTCTCTCTCTCTCTCTCTCTCTCCCTCTCCCTCTCTCTCTCTCTCTCTCTCTCTCCCTCTCTCTCTCTCTCTCTCTCTCTCATCCCTCTCTCTCTCTCTCTCTCTCTCATCTCTCTCTCCCTCTCTCTCTCTCTCTCTCTCTCTCTCTCCCTCTCTCTCTCTCTCTCCCTCTTTCTCTCTCTCTCTCTCTCTGTCTCTCTCTCTCTGTCTCTCTCTCTCTCTCTCTCTCCCCCTCTCTCTCTCTCCCTCACTCCCTCTCACCAAGTCGGATTTATTCTGTTGTAGGTTTTCCAGATCTATATATACTGCCTCAACAGTTAATTACTTGCTCCTTTTTTCTTTTTTCTTCTTCTTCTTCTTATCTTGTTTCTTCTTCTTTGGTTTTCTTTGCTTTTTTTCTGCACTTCGACCTAAAATCATTTTACTTTTTCTTTTTACTTTGCTAACTTTCTATTTTACACACACACACACACACACACACACACACACACACACACACACACACACACACACACACACACACACACACACACACACACACACACATGTGTAAAACAGAAAGTTTAAATCACATTGTGTGTGTGTGTGTGTGTGTGTGTGTGTGTGTGTGTGTGTGTGTGTGTGTGTGTGTGTGTGTGTGTGTGTTGGGGGGAAGGGGGGGTTGCTATTTTTAGCACTGACAGCCAGCAGTGGTCGCTCTTCAACACCCCGCCCCCGGCCCCCGTATTTTTCTCATCCTTGTGTTTTCAACGCTTCCTTCTCCTCAACAACAAAAACAACACACACGCAAACAAAAACAACAACATCAACCAAAGACATGGCAAGGTGAAGGAAATCGATGACCAATAGCGGGCCTGGCTGAGGTGATTGTGGGCGCAAACAAGGTTGTTATCGATCGGCGGAGTCCGTCATACACCGTAACCAGTATCGGTTGACAGAACAAAAGCCAACGCCCGTCCGTGTGGAGAGGAAAGCAAACAGACGGAGAAACGAGGTCATGGAAATGAATTCTGCTTATGCTGACTCTCTCTCTCTCTCCCTCCCCCTCACTCTTACTCTCCCTCCCTCTCTCTCACCCCTCTCTCTCTCTCCCTCCCTCCCTCTCTCTCTCCCTCTAACTCAGATGTTCTGCTGCTTTATTTGCTGTTTGCATGCTCATAATATGTAACCGAATGCTGTATGGCATGTGTTCATCTGGCGCTGTGAGCACGCTATGTTTGTGTGGAAATTCTCATGTATAACGTTTCAGTCACTCATTCAGGCCTATATGTATATAAATAATGCCTGTAATCTGATATCTACTTATCAGTAGCTTAGCAAGGACTAGCTGTTAGACAGGTTTTTGACTGAACCTAAACTACAATCCTTGTAAAATAACGCTTTCGAGTTCGAGTTCCCTCTCTCTCTCTCCTACCCCCCCCCCCCCCTTTCTCTATATCCTCTCTTCCCCTCTCTGTGTTGTTCTCTTCTCCCCCCCCCCTCTCTCTCTCCTACCCCCTCTCTCCCCTTTATCCCCCCCCCTTACCTCCCCTCTCTCTGCCCCCCCTTTCCGCTCCTCTCCCTTCTCTCCGTCTCTCTCTCTCTCTTTACTCCCTCTTTTCTCTCTCCCCCTGTCATCTCTTCTCTCCTCCCTCCCTCCCTCTGTTAGTCTGTCAGTCTGTCTGTCTGCTCTCTGTTAGTCTGTCAGTCGGTCTGTCTGTCTGCTCTCTGTTAGTCTGTCAGTCGGTCTGTCTGTCTGCTCTCTGTTAGTCTGTCAGTCAGTCTGTCTGTTTGCTCTCTGTTAGTCTGTCAGTCGGTCTGTCTGTCTGCT
>CAUZXP010000129.1:5000-7500 GCA_963584105.1 Alviniconcha strummeri
AAGCCTTGGTGTTCTTTCTGGTGGTAGCGTGTTGCGACACATCCCAAGCCTTGGTGCTCTTTCTGGTGTCAGTGTGCTGTGACACATCCCAAGCCAGGGCAGGGAGGGGACGTTAAACTCCAAGAGAAGAGCCAGCTAATTAACTAACTAATTACTGTGCACCCCAACAGGTCTGGAGAAGCTGATTGAGGCCTCTGAGGCAGTGGCTGAGCTGAGCAAGGAGCTGGCTGTCAAGGAGAAGGAGCTGGCCATTGCCTCCGAGAAGGCCGAGGCCGTGCTGAAGGATGTGACCGTCAAAGCCCAGGCCGCAGAGAAGGTCAAGGAGCAGGTGCAGAAGGTCAAGGACAAAGCCCAGGCCATCGTGGATGCCATCGAGAAGGACAAGGCCATCGCTGAGGGCAAGCTGGAGGCCGCGCGGCCGGCGCTGGAGGAGGCCGAGGCCGCCCTCAACACCATCAAACCCGCTGACATTGCCACGGTGCGAAAGCTGGGCAAGCCCCCGCACCTCATCATGCGCATCATGGACTGCGTGCTGCTGCTCTTCCAGAACCGGCTCAAGCCGGTCAAGCAGGACAGTGAGAAGCCGGAGTACCTGGAGCCGTCCTGGAGCAACTCGCTCAAGGTGGGGTCACTGTCACTGCAGACAGGGGCATGTCTGTGTTCATTCTCTGGATGATGGAAGTTTTCTGGTTGTTACTGTGCAGTGCTAAGTGTATAGACTCCTTTTTCTGCCCCACCCCCACCAGATCCAGATAGAAACCTTCTGGCAATGACTGTGCAGTGTTAAGTGTATCTGTAGACTTCTGCCCCACCCCCACCAGATCCAGATAGAAACTTTGTGGCAATGACTGTGCAGTGTTAAGTGTATCTGTAGACTCCTTTTGCCCCACCCCCACCAGATCCAGATAGAAACTTTGTGGCAATGACTGTGCAGTGTTAAGTGTATCTGTAGACTCCTTTTGCCCCACCCCCACCAGATCCAGATAGAAACTTTGTGGCAATGACTGTGCAGTGTTAAGTGTATCTGTAGACTCCTTTTGCCCCACCCCCACCAGATCCAGATAGAAACTTTGTGGCAATGACTGTGCAGTGTTAAGTGTATCTGTAGACTCCTTTTGCCCCACCCCAACCAAATCCAGATAGAAATTTTTTGGTGGTGACTGTGCCGTGTTAAGTGTATCTGTAGACTTCTGCCCCACCCCAACCAGATCCAGATAGACAGTTTGTGACTGCATGTGAGTGTTGTGTGTCCTTGTGACTAAACACGGATTACACTGATGAAGCTCAGTGCCTGTGACGGCATGTGAGTGGTGAGTGTCCTTGTGACTAAACGCAGATTACACTTCGACAGCAGTGACTGTGCGTGAGCCTTGTGTGTCCTTGCGACTAAACGCAGATTACACTTCGACATCAGTGACTGCGCATGAGTGTTGTGTGTCCTTGCGACTAAACGCAGATTACACTTCGACAGCATTAACTGCACATGAGTCTTGTGTGTCCTTGCAACTAAACTCACATTACACTTCAACAGCAGTGATAGCATGTGAATGTTGTGTGTCGTGTTCTGCGTGCAGCTGATGGCCGGCACCAACTTCCTGCAGTCCCTGATGACCTTCCCCAAGGACTCCATCAACGACGAGACAGTGGAGCTGATGGAGCCCTACTTTGCTGCTGAGGACTACCAGCTGGAGACGGCCAAAAAGGTGTGCGGCAACGTTGCCGGTCTCTGCTCCTGGACCAAAGCCATGGCCTCCTTCTTCTTCATCAACAAGGAGGTGCTGCCCCTGAAGGTAAGGAGCTGGATTGGTTATTGATGTTATTGTTGTGTTCTTGTTGTTGCTGGTGATGATGATGTGATTGTTGTTGTTGTTATTGTTGTTGTTGTTGGTGTTGGTATTGTTGACGCTCTTGTTGTTGATGATGTTGTTGTTGTTCATGATATTATCTTACCTGCGTCTGTGTGCGTGCGTACATGCATGTGTGTGTGTGTGTGTATGTGTGTGAGAGAGAGAGAGAGGGAGTGTGTGTTAGCGTGCAGTTGCGTGAATGTGTTCTTTCAAACAGCCGGGACTGTCTAGATCTGTATATATGTAAAGCAGCGGTGTTGATTTCATGATGTCAAATCATCCAAGTGTGTTTCCAATCTGACAGCAAACCATGGAAGCTCTTTGATGGGTAAGGCTAATCAGCTGGTCACCTTGATGACGGAACTTGCATGCTGTTGAGTTGCCTTTTGTGATGCCTTTTGTTTGTAGATCAGCCAGTCACATTGACGACAGACATTGTGTGCTGTTGAGTTGCAGTGTGATGCCTTTCGTTTGTAGATCAGCCGGTCACCTTGACAACTGAAATTGCATGCTGTTGAGTTGCAGTGTGATGCTTTTTGTTTCTAGATCAGGCTGTCACTTTACAACAGAAATTGCATGCTGATAAGTTGCAGTGTGATGCCTTTTGTATCTAGGTTGGCCCGCACCATGTGATTCACTTGTCACTGAATGGA
>CAUZXP010000129.1:12500-21646 GCA_963584105.1 Alviniconcha strummeri
AGCAGAAGAACGAGTTACAGGTCAGTGAGAGAGAGACTTGCAGAGCGAATCTGTGTGTGTGTGTGTGTGTGTGTGTGTGTGTGTGTGTGTGTGTGTGTGTGTGTGTGTGTGTGTGTGTGTGTGTGTGTTTGTGTGTGTGTGCATGTGCGTGTGTGCGTGCGAGTGTGTGCATGCACGTGTGTGTGTGTGTGTGTGTGTGTGTGTGTGTGTGTGTGTGTGTGTGTGTGTGTGTGTGTGTGAGAGTGTGTGTGTGTGAGTGAGGGAGTGTGTGTGTGTGTGAGTGAGGGAGTGTGTGTGTGTGTGAGTGAGGGAGTGTGAGTGAGGGAGTGTGTGTGTGAGTGTGTGGGTGACTGAGGGAGTGTGTGTGTGTGTGTGTGTGTGTGAGAGAGAGAGAGTGTGTGTGTGTGTGTGTGGTGCTGTCATCAGTGAGCACCATGCAGTCTCCTAGCCATGTGTGCTCGATCAAGCATGTACATGTGTGAACCTTCCATTTGGGTGTAGCTGATGCAACTGTGTTGCCAGCACTGCTAACACACATAACAACTAGTTTCCCTTGCTGTGCAGGTGACCTCTCTGAACCACAAATACTTCAGACAACACCTGGAGGACTCCATGTCACTCGGTCGTCCGCTCCTCCTTGAAGACATCGGGGAAGAACTCGATCCGGCCCTGGACAATGTGCTTGAGAAAAACTTCATCAAGGTCGGCTCCACCCTCAAGGTCAAGGTGGGGGACAAGGAGTGCGACATCCTCAAGGGCTTCACGCTCTACATCACCACCAAGCTCCCGAATCCTTCGTACACCCCTGAGATATTCGCCAGAACTTCCATCATCGATTTCACCGTCACCATGAAAGGATTGGAGGACCAGCTCCTGGGACGCGTGATCCTGACTGAGAAAGCGGTGAGCTGCGGAATGTTCACCACAATACAGTATAACTTTATTGACGCACAAACAAATGAATGAATGAAATGTTTTATTCAGTTAGGCTGTAGCCCCTAGTGTAGGGTGGGGGTGGGGAGTGCACAAGTGATAGTTACGTTTGCACATCATTTCTCCAGCATCATTTTGTACAACCGTACTTGGAGTACGGTTTGAGTACAAAACACAAAAATGTTTTCGATGGACCTATCATTAGTACCTGTCTAGTACCTTTTTCTTCTTCTTTTTTTGTAAATATCTTTTTATACAACTTTATTATCTCTGCAGAGAGAAATTCCCCTTTCAGTTCATTATTCACGTAACGTGTTGCTATTAGTAAACAGGAGAGTAAAAACATGACATTGTCAGGTTGGTGACAACACACACACACCACAAATGCAAGCATTACCAGCAATGGGTTGGTAGAATGAGAAGGAAGAAAATGACAGATCAGTATGCAGAAGAGAAGAGGTGGGTTTCGGACAGGGAGAGGAAGAGAGTTCCAGATCACAAGTCCAGTGTATCAGAAGGATCTCTCCTCAAGGGTCCTCCTGCTCATCCTAATAACACGGAATGTCAGAGTATGAGAGGCTGAGCAAAGAGAGCAAGAAGGAGAGTGAACATACATATTCATCTGTGGAAGTTTGTTTTATATATATATGTGCCTAATAAATCATCATTCATTGGTAGAAGGCATTGTGACTGTGGGTTTTAGGAGCTGGAGAGTGAACGTGTAAAGTTGATGGAGGAGGTGACGGCCAACAAGAAGAAGATGAAGGAGCTTGAAGACAACCTGCTGTACCGCCTGACTTCCACCAAGGTCAGCTCGCCCCTCGTTTAGAATAATCTTTGTGTGTGTCGGGGTATGTGTGTGTGTGTTTGTGTTGTGTGTATGCATGTGTGTGTGTGTATGTGCAAGTGTGCATGTGTGTGTGTGTGTGTATGTGCAAGTGTGTGTGTGGGGTGTGTGAGTGGGTGACACACTCTGGCATGGAGGGGAGAGGGGGTGTTGTTGGGGGGGGGGAGGTTGGTTGACATGCATAAGGGTAAATGAAATGAAGTGTGTGAAAAGTGGCTGGTGTGTGTGTGTGTAAGCACGTGTGTGTGCACGTTCCAGTCTTACAGGCAGCAGCAACACTTACAGGAGAATTACTGTTCCGCACCACGAACCAACCCTGACGCTGCTGCATTTTCTTGTTCCAGGGTTCCCTGGTGGACGATGAGGACCTGATCAACGTTCTCAACGTCACCAAGGTGACTGCCCTGGACGTCAGCCAGAAACTGCAGATCGCGGCAGAAACGGAGCTGAAGATCAACACGGCGCGCGAAGAGTTCCGTCCCGTGGCCACGCGCGGCAGCATCCTCTACTTCTTGATCGTGGAGATGAGTCTGGTGAACAACATGTACCAGACCTCCCTCAGGCAGTTCCTGCAGCTCTTTGACAAGTCCATGGCCAAGTGAGCATGCCTAAGCAATTTCCAGTTGAAAAAATGACAAGCTAGTTTTGTGTCTGTAAGCTATCATTCATTCGTTTGTGATCGTTATTGTTTCTTTGTTATTGCGCTGTGGACGTTTGGATGATGCTGCCTTTGAGTTTTGGCTTGTGGGGCCTGAGGTCCGCTTGATGGAGTACGGCCACAGACTGGAATGTTTGGCAAAGGATTTCTGCATGTTGCTTCCTGTTTTGAGTCAAGCTTTTCCTCAGTCCCATTGCCTTGATATATGACTCTGTGTGTGTGTGTGTGTGTGTGTGTGTGTATGTGTGTGTGCATGTGTGTGTGTGTATGTGTGTGTGCATGTGTGTGTGTGTGCATGTGTGCATGCATACAGTGTGTGTGTGCATGCGTGTGTGTGTGTATGCGTGTGTGTGTGCATGCGTGTGTTTGTGTATGTGTGTGTGTGCGTGCATGCATGTGTGTGTGTGCTTGTGTGCATGTGTGTGTGCGTGCATGTATATGTTGTATTCATTGACTCTTGAAAACGTGTACATTTAAAGAATGTGTAGACGCTTATGGCCTGTGTAGGTTAGGCTCTCTAGGTACCCATCATTATCACTGATCATCCAACTCCTGTGTCCTTCTGTTCCCAGATCTCAGAAGTCTCCTATCACCCAGAAGAGAATCCAGAACATCATTGACTACATGACATACGAAGTCTTCCGCTACGCTGTGCGTGGTCTGTATGAGACCGACAAACTGACCTTCACCTTGCTGCTGGCCTTGAAGATTGACCTTCAGGGCAACAAGATCAAGCATGACGAGTTCATGACCCTTATCAAAGGTTAGTAGCCCACTCTTGAGCCTCAGCTGCTGAAGCTAAGTAGAATGGGATGGAAGGTTCGGAAATAGCTGGCCGAAAAGGTTCTCCAGTGCAAACAGTACAGTATTTGGATCAGGTTTCAGCTTTTGAAGAGTTGTGTATTCAATGGTATTCACTGTAAAAAAAACAAACAAAAAAAACAAGAATGACTGCTAATGTTCTGAAAACAAAATCCAGACGCTTATACGGTTAAAAACAACGCTGTTTATTAGAACAAAACCCAGCGTGCACATTTTCAGGGTTATCCCCCCTTTTTCAAGCTACAAATCAAAATATAAACAACAGTTAGATGGTAAAAAAATGAGATGTAGAACTAGGGCATTTTTTTTTTCTCTCCACAGTTTAACTGCTGTTTAAGATTTGTTTTGTCACGTTTAGGTGTTCACAGTAGTTGGAGTTGTTTTCAGTGAGTGACTTCACCAGCCTGAGCATTGTGTTGGCCAAAGCTACCCATACAGAGCCACCTGGCTAGAGTCGTGGAGGTAATTTGCCTCTGACCAGCTGTGTTAATGCCCCGAATGTGCTCAGCACTGTACAGGAAGGTCATCATCAGCTGTTGCCATTTAAATTGTATAGGCGTATGTGTGGCGTAGGTGAATGAAAGCAGTGGTTGGACAGGCAGGGGGTGGGGGGGGGGAATGGGGGGGGGGGACAACTGGATTGCTTTGCAGTTCGGATTTGGTGGGTTGGTGTGTGTGCATGGTGGTAACTGGTTTGGTGGTACTGACGCGTTGTTTTTCACCCTCCTCCCCACCCATCATTCCTTCAGGCGGAGCCTCGCTGGATCTGAACGTGGTGCAGCCCAAGCCTCACAAGTGGATTGTGGACCTGACCTGGCTCAACCTGGTGGAGCTCAGCAACTTGCACCAGTTCTCCGCCATCCTGGATCAGGTCAGTCCGCTGGGGAGGTTCAGCAGCTAGGGAGGTTGTTTAGCTTAGATAATAGTGGTTTGTGTGTGTGTGTGTGTGGGGGGGGGGTATGTGTGTGGTGTGTGTGTGTGTGTGAGTGTGTGTGTACATGCATGTGTGTGTGTGGGTGTGAGAGTGTGTGTGTGTACATGTATGTGTGCATGTGTGGGCAGGTGTGTGTGTGTGTGAGACCATTAAACCCAATGGCTAACTTCTTTGTTGACTGATACAAAACACTGTCAGTTTGTCATTCCTCTTCCTCCCTCCCATGCTGACCCACACCCATGCTGACGCACACATGCGCTGCAATGTTTGACAGGTGACCCGCAACGAGAAGCAGTGGCGGCAGTGGTTTGACAAAGACGCGCCAGAGGAGGAGATCATCCCAGACGGCTACAACAGCAACTTGGACGTGTTCCGCCGCCTGCTGCTGGTGCGCTGCTGGTGTCCTGACCGCACGCTGCCTCAGTCCAAGAAATACATCGCTGACTCGCTGGGCGAGCGCTTCGCAGAGGGCGTGATTCTGGACATGGAGAGGATGTGGGAAGAGAGCACGCCGCGCACAGCCGATGGTGTGCCTTCTGTCTATGGGCTCAGACCCCACCACTAACATTGAGAACCTGGCCAAGAAACACCGCTTGGGTTAGTGCGCTGCATCCTTGGGTCCTGGGTCTTGGGTCTCTGTCTCTTTGTTTTTCCCTGTTTTGCTCCGTTCTGTGTGTGTGTGTGTGTGCCTCTGTGTGTGTGTGTGTGTGTGTGTGTGTGCGTGCGTGCGTGCGTGCGTGCATACGTGTGTGTGTGTGTGTGTGTGTGTGTGTGTGTGTGTATGCGCGCGCGTGCGCGCATGCGTGTGCGGGGAACGTTGGGGGGGGGGGGGGTGCGTGTGTGTATAATACGGAAAAGGGGGCTGGGGGAAGAAATATAACATTAATCCAGTCCAGTCATGAGAAAGAGACAGACAGAGAGACAGAGACAGAGAGAGACAGATAGATACAGAGACAGAGAGACAGAGGCAGAACTCAGGGGGAGGGGGGGGACAAACGGGAGGAAGGGGGGGGGGGGTCGGAAGGCAGTCGGAAGGACTGGGCGGAGTTGTAAGGGTGAATAAAATAGGTCTCAAATGACTAGTCACACAGACACAGAGACTGTGCCCGATTGTTCAGGGCAGATATTGTCGGTCACGGGTTTCCTTTCCCACGGTTACTGATTTACACTGTACAATGTTACACTGTAATTAGAAACTCTTCACTAAAACTAACATCAGAAGTGTAAGAGAAATTCCTCAGTAAAACTAACATCAGGAGTGTAAGAGAAACTCCTGACTAAAACTGGCATCAGGAGTGTATGAGAAACTCTTCACTAAAACTAGCATGAGGAGTGTAAGAGAGACTCCTCACTAAACCAATATGAGGAGTGTAAGAGTATCTCCTCTATAAAACTAGCATCAGGAGTGGAACTCCTCAATAAAACTAGCATCAAGAGTGTAAGAGAAACTCAGGAGTGGACAATTCATCAGTAAAGCTAGCAAGAGGAATGTACGAGAAACTCCTCATTAAAACTAGCATGAAGAGATCAGATAAATTCCTCACTAAGACTAGCACCAGGAGTGTATGAAAACCTCACTAAAATTAATACGGGGGTTGTAAGAGAAACTCCTCAGTAAAACCAGCTCGAGGAGTGTAAGAGAAACTCCTCACTAAAATCAGCTCGAGGAGTGTAAGAGAAACTCCTCACTAAAATCAGCTCGAGGAGTGTAACAGAAACTCTTCAGTATAACAAGCTCGAGGAGTGAAGAGAAACTCCTCAATAAACCAGCTCGAGGTGTGTAAGAGAAACTCCTCACTAAAATAGCATGACCCAAGGAGTGTAAGAGAAACTCCTCACTAAACAGCACTATGAGTGTGAAAAGAAAGACAGATGTACGGACCAGGTCATGTCGGGTCAGTCTGTACCGAAGACGAAGCCAGACGAGGCGTGTCGGTGGCTGCCGCGCCCTAAACATGCGTTGCACTCGCTAAGAGCCGATAGCAGCCCCAAACCAAGTCATACCCACGACAACCGACACTTGCCTAGTCTGTGTGAAGCGAGCTGTAACCTGGCAGACCTTGCTCTTGCGTCTTTGTTTGGACAATGGATAACCATCTGGGATTATTTCTGTGTGGTCGTTAACTATTACAGTATAAGAGAAATGCATGTCCTAACTAACGCCAGCACGAGGTATAAGAGAAGATTCTCACCGATCCAGCATGCAAAGTGTTTCAAAACATCCTCGCTATGATCAGTATGGGGAATGGAAGAGAAACTACTCACTAAACCTACCATGATGACTGTAATACCAACTCATTAACACTGGCATCAGGAGTATAAGATAAACTCCTCAATAAAATGAGCATCAGGAGTGCAAGAGAAATTCCTCACTAAAACTACCATCGGGAGTGTAACTAAGAGAACTACTTTGCTAAAAGTATCATGGGATGTGTAGAGAAACACCTCACTAGAACTGGCATGAGGTGTGTAAGAGAAACACCTCACTAAACTAGCAGGAGGTGTGTAAGAGAAACAACTCACTAGAATTATCAGGAGTGCAAGACAAACACCTCACTAAAACTAGCATGAGGTGTGTAAGAGAAACACTTCAACTAAAATTAGCATGATGTGTGTAAGAGAAATGCCTCACTGAAACTAGCATGAGGTGTGTAAGAGAAACACCTCACTGAAACTAGCATGAGGTGTGTAAGAGAAACACCTCACTAAATCTGCCATTAGCTGTGTAAGAAAAACACCTCACTAGAATTATCATCATGAGTGCAAGAGAAACACCCCACTAAAACTAGAATGAGGTGTGTAAGAGAAACACCTCACTAGAACTAGCATGAGATGTGGGAGAGAAACACCTGACTAAAACTAGCATGAGGTGTATAAGAGAAACATCTGACTAAAACTAGCACCAGGTGTGTAAGAGAAACACCTAACTAAAACTAGCATGAGGTGTGTAAGAGGACACCTCACTAAAACTAGCAGGAGGTGTGTTCTTTCCAACTTCGTCCTGGTTGACTGGGCGTTAAAAATCAAGTTACTAATTACCTTTCCAACTCCCACACCTTCGTCTTGTGCTTTGTTGATATATTTGCCTTGTCATTATTATTAATCGCTTTATATAGCGCTATTCTCCGCTCTTGAGCAGACTCACTGCGCTCGCATGTCATTCTACATGAGTGAATAGCTTTTTATAGCGCGTTTTTCAATATCCACCGAAGTGGTGTACTTACAGCGCTGGCATGGCTGGTGCCACAAGAATCTGCTGCCAGAGAGAGTCAGTCTCGGCGCGTTCTGTGTACACCATACAACCATGCACCGTGTCACTTCATGCAAAGCCACATACGTAAGGTGTATGCGTGTTTAGCTGTAACCTGCCACCTGCGCTTTTGGCAGAATGAGCGGGGTCTTTTACGTGCTACTGCGGTAACACGGGGCTGGAAGGGATACCGAAATAAGAGTCAGCACAGAAAGTTGACCCTGGAGAAGAAAATTCTCCCGCCGCGCCAGCAGGGATTCGAACCCGCGACCTTTCGATCACGAGTCCTGCGCTCTTACCACTGAGCTATCCCCGCTCCCCACTTGTTGTTGGTGTTTTGTTTTGTTTTGTTTTTGTTTTATTTTGACTGCACTGTACATTAAGATAGTACATCGTATACACTGCAACTTGATCGCCAAGATGCACGCATTGACGAGGAAGATTTACTGGTGCGATCATTCGTGTTCATATCTCGCCCCGATGTAACCGTATTGGTTAACTGGGCGTAAAACAGAGATATTTTTACTTACTAGTGTTCACGCACACTCGAATTCACCGTGAACGATCGCATAACCAAATTATTCAAGACGTAAATGAACACTCGTGTGAAGGATGCTGGTTAAATTGGTTATAAACTTTGTCGGTTTTTTTGTTTGTTTGTTTTTCTGTGTGGGGGTGAATGATGTGGGAACTGTCGTTGTTTGCCGTGATTGTGATTTTAACAACAATGAGTTGTGTTCATTAATTCTTGTGCCATAACATGTAGTGTTTTACTTGGACGATCAGACCTAAAGAGTGATGCAGACGATTCCATATTATTTTATCCACCCCCCACCCCACCCCAACCCCACCCCCACTTTTTTGTTGTGTTTTGTTTTTTGTCTGTCGTTGTTCTTAGCTGCCATCACTGCAGATTTGTTGGCTTTTTTTCTTCTTTTTTCTTTTCTTTTTCTTTTGGATACGTTAATTAGTAGCAGACTCACTCTCAAGAATGACATATCTGCATTGTATAGGCTTGATTATCCACGTGCTCCTTTCTGTCGTCCTGGCGACCTGTATGACGTCATTCTGTTGTTTTGCTTATGCATGTTACCTGGCTTGGAGTAGTCTTTTGCAGTAGATCCATTGTTTTCTTTTTTCTGGTGTGAGATATGAAAAGAAGTAGAATCATGATTTTTACCCGGTATAACTGTTTTGGGATGCTTGAATAAAACACTGTTGATTATACAAAAGCTGTGTGTGTGTGTGTGTGTGTGTGGGTGGGTGGGTGCGCGCGCGCGCGCGCGCTCATGTGCGTGTATTTGCGTGCGTGCGTGCGTGATGTGTTTGTGTGTGCACATGTTTGTTTGCGCATGCGCAATCCGTGGAATCAAATTTGCCATTTTGGATTTTAAAAAAATGTTTTAATTCAGTCAGCAGGAAAAAGGCATTGATGACATGGACACTGACAGGAAACTTGGCGCTCCAGCCGAAAAGCAAAACGGAAAAAGAGAAATATCAAGTGAGTGTGCAGGGCCCCAAGAAGAGTTGCTGAAGGAGAGACGAGAAAATGTCAGATTATCAATGACTACTGATTTGATGTAACTATCCTTTCATGAATAGCGCTTTGAGCCTCACACATGTATAGTCAGAGAAGGATTCGGCGCATTAGAAATGCATTTATTACTACCTTGCCAAGAGACAAATTATCTCACCACACAAT
>CAUZXP010000130.1:0-15000 GCA_963584105.1 Alviniconcha strummeri
TGATGTAACCGTCCTGGTTGACAGGGCGTGAAACAACAAACAAACAAACAAACAAAGCTACTTACTCCTTCTTTACTTGCCTACTCAACAGTACGTTTATCCACCTCCGCAGCAGATGTGCTCTCCCTAAGTAAGCAGTCGCCGGGGTTATTGACATTCATATGTTGTGTTGACAGGCCCATCAGATTTTGTCTCTGGAGACCGTGTTCAATCAGATTCACTGTCTGCACCAGGCTGCTGCCGCTGGCCCCCTGTGGTATGGCGCTGTCAACAGGCCAGCGAGGTCTCCCAAGGGTCACCGAACCCCGCAGTTTGCTGGGTTCATATACTATATAATATATACACCTAGAGCCAAAACGACAGTCCAGTATCCCATAGTTTTGAGAGTTCGTAATACACAGACACAGACACACAGACAAACACCTATGTACACACACACACACACACACACACACACACACACACACACACACACACACACACACACACACACACACACACACACATACACATACACACACACACACACACACACACACACACATATATGTACACACACTCACACACACACATATGTACACACACACACACACACACGCACACACACGTACAAACACACACACACACACACACACATACACACACACACACACACACACACACACACACACACACACACACACACACACACACACACACACACACACACACCTACCTGGAGACAAAACGACACAGAGCAATATCCCATAGTTCAGGAGAGTTCGTGTCAAGTCAAGGGCAAGTCGTAAACTCGAAAATAAACAGGTTTATGCAAGTTTAGCTAATTTTTGAATCCTGCCATCGATTATATGCATGGACCATCTTTCTCGGATATGTACGTCACAAATCTCGCGAGACTGGCAATTTTGGAATTAGGTTTTCAGCGGTGAAAAATGTAACATGAGGGTGCAGGTGATGGTGGTGGAGGGAGGGCGGGAGGACCGGGGGTGGGGGTGGGGGGGGGGTAGACAGTCGTAATCTGGACAAATGCTCTATTCAGAATGTCACTTATTTGCTGAAAGGTTGAACTAATTTAGATGAACCTGGGTCACTAAAAACAACGACAAAACAAAGCACACAAACATAAACAAACAAACAACAAACACTACCACACACACACACACACACACACACACACACACACACACACACACACACACACACACACACACACACACACACACACACACACTCACACACATACACACACACACACACACACACACAAACACACACACACAAACACACACACACACACCACACACACACACACACACACACACACACACACACACACTCCCCCCCCCCCCCCACACACACACACCCAAGAAGAAAAAAAGAAGGAAAAAAATTACGGCGCACATCAGCTTGGCACTCAATCAAATCAAATCGCCAATCAAACCGTTTCACACAGAAACCCCGATGTGTATTATGCCGCGCGCTCTTGAAAGCCGCGCAACGATTGGATCGACAAAATCTGTTGCGGCCGAATCGCATATGACAGGTCAATAAGGAAACCTTCGAGGGGGCTCTCCTGCTTCCGAAGTGGGGTCAATACAGAGTGAAGCAGACGTGTTTTACTTGAGCAGAATGCCCAGCGATTTCCTACTTTGAAAACGGCAGATTTGAATCAACCCAACCCGTATTTTTCCGTCCTCCAGACAGGTCCAGCTAAAGAGAGTAAAACTAAGATCCAACTTTGCAAACTTCATTCCACTCTTTCAAATCATTTTTCTTTCTGCCCTTTGCGAACGATGCGGCTGGAGATGGTAGACTCGATTTACGCTCAATCAGCGGTTCGATCTCATCTGACTGGACGGAGGACTGCGCCTCAAGGGGGTAGTATGCCGCTTCTGTGGCGCTGTTTCGTCCGCGATTTATTCTGTGGCCGAATTAATGACGGCTGTCACTTAGCCGGAAAACGAATGGGGCCCTGGGTAAATTGGCGGAAGAGGGCAGCACCGTTTTCCGTGCCTTCTGGGACATTGCAGAGGAGATTTTGCCGTGATTTATTTGATCCAGTGGTTTGCTTATCAATGACCCGTTCATGTGTATATTTTTAATATTTTGTTTTCTTTCTCCTTACCTCTTTCCGCCCGGCTAAAAGATAATGTATAAATGATATGTACTGAAAATCCATCACAAAGTTGCCTGTTCAATTTTTATAATGTCTGTACATTTTTGTGGCTCTACCTTATTTATGTACAAGTGGAGATAATGTGGTCTGAGCACCTCAGCTGTGATGTTTTTAGCAGCAAGGTTAAAAACGCCCAGGCAGCATGGGCCGCTAGCACAAGCAGTAAATTTAAGCCTCCAGGGCTGAAAGGGTAAAATTCTATCCGATGCAACGAGGCTTGAAACCTTTCGTCTCAGGGACTCTGCTTGGAAGCATCGGTATATTTCTTTATTGTCTCGGCTGTCACGCCCCTCACAATTAATGACTCACATTAAAATGACCCCCATTGCTGCCCATCTTAATGCAGGAGTCATTCTGGTGGTGACAGTGCATAGCGTTAGGGATAGTCTCCTTCCTCCCCCATCTCCTGGGATCTCGGTCCCTGCCAGTAACTCTTCGGAGGCAACTCGGCGTTAAACATGTTTAACCAAACTATAACTCCACCGAGCATTCAACCGCTGGCGTTCGGCTACTCAGCTTGTACCCGTGGTTCAGTCCTGTGTCCACCCTACCCCAAACTGGTACCTCTTCGGAGACATTTCGGCGTTTAACAAGTTTAACCAAACCTAAACCTAACAAAAGTAAGTAAACATGGTGCTTATCGTCCACAGAAACCATAAGGCTTATTAGGGACGGGGAGAAGGGGGGGGGGGGAGGAAGGGGGTTATGGAGGGGGGGGGGATATTATATACCTATCGCGACACTGTCACCACCAGAATGACTCCTACATTAAGATGGGCAGCCATAAGAGCCATTTTAAAGTTTCATAATTATGAGGGACAAAGTCACAAGACAGTGTCCACAGACCATAACCTTTGAAGAGAAAGGACAGCCAAAGCAGATTCGAACTGAGGTCCTTCTGCTTACCAGCCTAACGCCTTACCGCTAGGTCAGACCGGTTCACTAAACCTAACAATAACTCGACCGAGCATTCAACGGCTGGCGTTTGGCGACTCAGCGGGTATCCCTGGTTCAGTCCTGTGTCCACCAGGATTCAACTTTGCAGGAAACCCGGACTGGCCGTCTAGTCCACTTAGATGAGGACTGGAAGGATGTTGGTTGCGCACTCCAAACTCCCTGGGTGGATGGGAATAGAAGAAGACATGTGGAAATTTTCTCAGCTTCCTTGTCAAAATTCATCAACGTTTTCCATCACATTACGCAGTCAGGAAAACCAGGAAAATATTGCATTCGTGGGAGGTGCTTCTGCTTCTCTAAGGCGACCATCGTTTCGTTTTCCTTGTACTTTCTCTCTCGAAAGGCGTTAAAAAAATAAAAAAATAAAAAATAAAAAAAATGTAAAGAAGACGAGGAAAGCATGTTCCTGGATATCAGTTTTTGTTTTGTTTTTGGAATTTCATGCTGTAAAAGCATATTTTATGAAGCGCCCACATCTAAAATGTGTCCCAAAATACACGATACAAAACAAAAGTCTACAGAATTAAGAGAACAATGAAATCCTACTTAATGATACGCTACAATACTTTATTGAACGTCTTTCTCATCACCTCCAACACACACACACACACACACACACACACACACACACACACACACACACACACACACACACACACACACACACACACACACACACACACACACACACACACACACACACACACGGACGCAAGCACGCACGCACGCACGCACGCACACGCACACACACACACACGCACACACATACAGGCGAACTATTTAGCGATCTGTTTCGTCCCGTTCAGAGGGGAAAGATGACACAGACGGTAAAGATGCGGATTCTGTGTATTGGTCTTCTTTTTCATTCTTGCACCGAACGAAAAACATGTGTATACATAGCCCATTTGTGGCATTCAAAGATGATAAACAACTTATATTGCATCATGGTTTCATGGTATCTTGTTTGCGGTAAGCAAGTCTTGACAGTTCTCTGTATAAACACATTCCTTTCAGCAAAATGCCCATGAGAATTATTTGGCAGTGGCCTCGACACAAAGCAATGAACAGCGCCTGCCAACTTTCGTTTTAAAGGACTTATCCCAAACAGGATAGATAAAAACACTGTTTGAAAACTTTCTTCTTCCTCGTCTCATTCTTCTTCGTCTTTCTCTACTTTCTCCTCGTCTTTTTTTGTTTGTTTGTTGGTCTTTTTTCTTTCTCCTTCTTCTTCTGCATTCTTCTTCCTCCTCTTCGTCCTCCCTCTTATTCTTCATTCTCTACATCCTCCTCGTCTTTGTTTTCCTTCTTCTTCATCTTCCTTCTTCTTCTTCTACATTTTCATTTTGCTCTTCCTCTTTCTCCTCCTTCTACATTCTGCTTTCTCCTCTTCCTCCTTCGTATTCCCCTTCCTCCTTCTTTTATATTCTTCTTGCTCCTCATACCCCGCCTTCTTCTTTACATTCTTCTTCCTCCTCTTCCTTCCTTCTTCTTCTTCTACATTCTTCTCTTCCTTTTTCTTCTTCTACATTCTTCTTTCTCCTCTTCCTCCTTCTTTTTCATGCTCTTTCTCCTCTTCCTCCTCCCTCTTCTACATTCTTCTTCCTCTTCTTCCAACTCTTTCTTCGTCATTCTTCTTTCTCCTCTTCCTACCCCTCCTTCTTCTACATTCTTCTTCCTCCTCTTCCTCTTTCTACATTTTTCTTCTTCTCCTTCTCCGCTTCGTCTTCTTCATACTGGTGTGACCTTCGCGGATGGCTGAGCGATAAAAAGGTTTCTTCTATATTTTGATTTGGAAGCAACAACAACAAAAGAAAAGAAAAAAAAAAAAAAAAAAAAAACCGAAACAGCTTCTGTTGCATCGTCGTTCTATTCATTAATATCAGCTTTGTTACTCAGTGAGTTTTGACACTAGCAGAGACAAATGAGAGGAGTGTGTGGGTATAAATGTGGCCCAGGTTTTGCCGAGCTGTGCGGTCCATGCTGTCGTTTCGTGATTCATTTTGCGCAACGCTTCCAAGCAGTGACAGTTGGCCTGCCCTCCTTCCATCTCTGCCACAGTTGGTTACATTATCGCCAGTACCACAGCTCCAAGCAGTGACAGTTGGCCTGCCCTCCTTCCATCTCTGCCACAGTTGGTTACATTATCGCCAGTACCACAGCTCCAAGCAGTGACAGTTGGCCTGCCCTCCTTTCGTCTCTGCCACAGCTGGTTACATTATCGCCAGTCCCACAGCTCCAGGCAGTCGCTACTGGCTTGCTCTCCTTCAGTCTCTGCCACAGCTGGTTATATTATTGCCAGTCCAACAGCTACAAGCAGTGATAACTGGTTTGTTCTCCTTTCGTCACTGCCACAGTTGGTTACATTATTGCCAGTCCAACAGCTCCAAGCAGTGATAACTGGTTTGTTCTCCTTTCGTCACTGCCACAGCTGGTTACATTATTGCCAGTCCAAAAGCTCCGGGCAGTAACAGCTGGCTTGCCGTCCTCTCGTCACTGCCACAGCTGGCTACATTATCGCCAGACCCACAGCCAAAAGCAGTGATAACTGGTTTGTTCTCCTTTCGTCTCTGCCACAGTTGGTTATGTCCCAGCTCCAAATATTGACAACTGGTCTTCACAGCTGTTTCTTCGTCACAGCCACAGTCTGTGGAAGTATAGCCTGTTCCAGATCCCAGCAGTGACAACTGGCCTGCCCTCCTTTGCTTTCTGCCACAATCGGTTACATCATAGCCAATCTCAGCTCCAGGCAGTGACCGCTGGCCTGATCTTATTTGCTCTCTGCCACAGTAGGTTACATAGCCAGTTCCAGCGCGGAGCCTTGGCTGCTGGCCTGACCTTGTTTGTTTTCTGCCACAATGGGTTACATTCATAGCCAATCCCAGATCCCAACAGTGACTGCTAGCCCGCCCTCCTTTCGTTTCTGCCACAAAGGGTTACATGATAGCCAGTTCCAGAGCTGAGCCTTGGCTACTAGCCTGACCTTGTTTGGTTTCTGCCACAATAATTTATTGGTTACGTCATATCCAGTTCCAGCTCCAAGCCTTGACTTCTGGCTTAACCTCGTTTGGTTTCTGCCACAACTGGTTGCTTCATAGTCAATCCCAGCTCCAAGCAGTGACTGCTGGCCTGATCTTGTTTGGTTTCTGCCCCAACGGCACGCACGCACGCACGCACGCACGCACGCACGCACACACACACACACACAAACACACACACACAACATACTTGGTACTTCCCCTACCACGATGACAAGACCGTCTTCTCTGTCGGCCAGCGGTGGCACAGGGCCGGACGAAAGGAAATCGATGCATCGAGCATGCTGTCGCGTACCGTCATAAACAACACCGAGCCCAGAACACAACCTTGAGGAATACCGGACTCGAGAGACGTTTATTATTTTATCATTATTATTCATCGCTTTTATGTAGCGCTATTTTCTTCTCTCGAGCACACTCACTGCGGTCATGTCTCATGTGATTCTGAATGAGTGACTGTATCCTTTTATGGTGTACTGACAGCGCTTTCTGGTTGTTGCATGGCTGGTGCCACGTGAAACTGCTCCTGTCTCGGCGCAAGTTCTGTGTACACCATTCAACCATGCACCAGTTTACAGTGTCACTTCATTCAAAGCCACATAGGTAGGGTGTATGTGTATTTAGCTGTAACTTGCCACCTGCGCTTTTGGGGGAATAACAGGGATCTTTTACGTGCTACTGCGGTAACACGGAAATGGAACGGATACCGAAATAAGAAGTCAGCACAGAAAGTTTACCCTGGAGAAGAAAATTCTCCCGCCGCTCCTGCGGGGACTCGAATTCAGGATCTTTCAATCACGAGTCCTACGCTCTAACCACTGAACTATCCCCGTTTGGACGGTCGTTTGTAAACCAGAACGGATTTTCCCTGCTGACAGTTAGGGAGGGACTCCGTTTCGTCCGAAACCGCACATACAAAACACGCTGTGTCCAGCCGAAAAAGAATAGGTTTGCAGTCGATGTTATCGAATGCCGACGATAAATGCCAGATGAACAGAGTAGACCCCCCCTTACCCCCCACCCCCATCTGAAGAAGTCGGGCAGGGCTATTCAGTCGCTTGAAACAACAGTCTTAGTGCTGTGGCCTGGAGGGATGGCAGACTGATGGACAGAACAACAACAACAACAACAAAAATGGATATTTTATATACTACGTAAATGAATTTTGGCCATGTGTGTGTGTGCGTGCGTGCGTGCGTGCGTGCGTGCGTGCGAGAGAATCTAAAAAAGAAAGACAGGGACTAACAGTCTAGTATCAAAATGGAGTAAATAACAATGCAACTTTTGTTTACTTGCTTGTAGATTTTCACAGTGAAAGCTTTTTTCAATCCACTAGCAGAAAAAACAAAACAAACAAAGACAGAACCCCTCCCCCCCCCCCCAAAAAAAAAAAAAAAAAAAAAAAAAACTCTCCGCTAATAAAACAAAAACGAACAAGCAAAAACAACAACAACAACAATGTAACAACAATATATATACACACAAGGCAGACTTGCAAATTCCGTCCAACCAGTGCGCCGACCAGAAGAACAGAATTTCAAACAGCTCGAGCAGAAAATTTAACGGTCAGTCAGTTCATGATCCATTGTTTGACAGCTGTCATTTTTCTTTTTACGGCTGTCTGAAATGAAACGAGACAGCCATAAGGCTCTCTCTCTCTCTCTCTCTCTCTCTCTCTCTCTCTCTCTCTCTCTCTCTCTCTCTCTCTCTCTCTCTCTCTCTCTCTCTCTCTCTCGCTCTCTCTCTCTCTCCGCCGTTATTCGATCAATTTCTTTATAATGGTTGCGTAAAACACAAGAAAAGTTAATCATATAACTCCACGGCAAATATACAGACTTCATTTAGTTTAATAAATATTCTCGCGGGTTATGGGAACCGAGGAGTAAACGGCCAAATAAATTATGAGATTCGTGCAGCGAATGGAACATTGGGAAAGAATTAAGACGCGATCAAAACACTGAAGGAGTTGTTGATATCTGTATACCACAGACGGTATTAGTTGCATTAATTCCATTGGGGTCAAGTCAAGAGCACACAACAGAAAACGCCGTCAAGCACGTTTGCTGTGTGGCTCACCATTTCTCGATTCATACTAACAAGAAGCCCCGTCCTCTTTCATATTGAGTTATACAGGGTGAACCGGCAGGGTGCAACCGTTTGCGATTCCGGCTAGACATAGACATGCACCTTTTTTGACGAAGTTTCACATGATTTGAACCTTGTAATGCTCCGAATTATAGCCTGCCATCTTGTGGGATGTACAATTTGTTCTCTACGCATCTTTCAGTGATATCTGATATTTCATATCCCTAAATGGCCCCATTTCCCTGAATGGCAGATTAAAAAAAAAAAAAAAAGTTCCTCTGCTGTTACTTTCTCGGTGAATCTGGTGTCCTCCAAAGTTTGGCGTTTTAATGGGTCTTGATATCCCCGCTGTCAGAATGCGAATCGAATGGCTCAATAAGGTTTACTGTTTCTTCCTTCGCTGTTCGGTGTTTTTCTGAGATATGATATTTCATTCCCTGAAATCTAGTGTCTTAAATGAGCTTTTTAATGTTCTATTCCCTGAAGTTCAGCTAACATAAGTCCAGTGTCCTGAGGGGAGGTTGATGTTTCGTCCCTGTAAAGGTTAAGTGTTCGACAAAACCCTGATGTTTTGCCCTTCAGCCGAAGCCGAGTCATTTAATAAGGTTTCCTATTTCATTCTCCAAAGTTCAGCGTCTTCATTTTCAGGAGGGCTTCCGCTGGAAAGGTTTGAGCGTGGGCAGTAACTGTTGTTGTGTTTCCCGGCTGAACAGTCTAAGGGTCTCCCAGGCGATATATGCAATTGTACATTGGCAAATGCATTCCAGAGGGTGAAGGGAGTGTGTGTGTGTGTGTGTGTGTGTGTGTGTGCGTGCGTGCGTGCGTGCGTGTGTGCGTGCGTGCGTGTGTGTGTGTGCGCGTGTGTGCGTGTGTGTGTGTGTGTGTGTGTGTGTGTGTGTGTGTGTGTGTGTGTGTGTGTGTGTGTGTGTGTGTGTGTGTGTGTGTGTGTGTGTGTGTGTGTGTGTGTGTGTGTGTGTGTGTGGCATGCGAGGAATACAATACTGTGTTTGTGTATTATTTTGAGGTTTCATGTACATACATTTTTGTTCATCTTGTAAATCACGGTGAGCTCCCCCTTGTCGGTGAGATATTGCACTATAGAAATGACCGCTATTACTCTTATTGTCGTTATTATTGTTGGTAGTAGAAGTGTAGATGATAAACGTGCATGAAATGCGGTCAGCTAACAGCTTACGTGTTCTCAGTGTCCAACATTCACGTGATGATCTGTGCTTCTTCTTCTTAATATTATGATGATGATTATTTGATTCATTTGACATGTAATGAACGATATTATTTTCTGCGGGTGAACTTACCGAAGTAACACACACACACACACACACACACACACACACACACACACACACACACACACACACACACACACACACACACACACACACACACACACACACACACACCAGCGACAAACGTATACTATACACACAAACAAATATAGGAAGTCAGTAATCAAGCAAGTGAACATGCATGCAGTCTGACAACTAACCAAGCCAGTCAAGCATTTCTAACCACCTGACTGCGTATTCCAGCATTTTGTATATGACTTTATATATGACTTTTGTATATGACTTTCGCACTGCACACAAGTAACATAGCTCAGGAGCTGTGTTAAAGGGGAGGTAGACCTGGACTCCCCGTCCCTAATATTCTCTATGGTCTCTGTGGACGCAAAGCAACACTGACGAAAGTGTCCGTCCTGGGCTTCCATCCCTAACAATCCCTGCGGTCTCTGTGGTCGTAAAGCAACACTGACAAAGAAGGAGGTGGCCTCCCGGGGCTCCCGGTCTCTAAGATCCCGGTGTCTGTGGTCGTAATACAACACTGAACCTTTCAGAGCTCAGGAGCTGTGTCATAGAAGAGGTAGACGTCCTGGACTCCCCGTCCCTAATGGTCTCTACGGTCTGTAGTGGACGCGAAGCAACACTGACGAAGAAGGTGCACGTCCTGGACTCCCCGTCCCTAATGGTCTCTATGGTCTCTGTGGACAGAAAGCAACACTGACGAAGAAGGTGCACGTCCTGGACTCCCCGTCCCTAATGGTCTCTATGGTCTCTGTGGACAGAAAGCAACACTGACGAAGAAGGTGCACGTCCTGGACTCCCCGTCCCTAATGGTCTCTGTGGACAGAAAGCAACACTGACGAAGAAGGTGCACGTCCTGGACTCCCCGTCCCTAATGGTCTCTATGGTCTCTGTGGACAGAAAGCAACACTGACGAAGAAGGTGCACGTCCTGGACTCCCCGTCCCTAATGGTCTCTATGGTCTCTGTGGACAGAAAGCAACACTGACGAAGAAGGTGCACGTCCTGGACTCCCCGTCCCTAATGGTCTCTATGGTCTCTGTGGACAGAAAGCAACACTGACGAAGAAGGTGCACGTCCTGGACTCCCCGTCCCTAATGGTCTCTATGGTCTCTGTGGACAGAAAGCAACACTGACGAAGAAGGTGCACGTCCTGGACTCCCCGTCCCTAATGGTCTCTACGGTCTATAGTGGACGCGAAGCAACACTGACGAAGAAGGTGCACGTCCTGGACTCCCCGTCCCTAATGGTCTCTGTGGACGTAAAGCAACACTAACGAAGAAGAGGATGGCCATCCTGGACTCCCGTCCCTAGTAATCCCTACGATTTATGTGGGCGTAAAGCGACACTGAACCTTTCAGAGCTCAGGAGCTGTACACGTGAGAGTCGAGGTGGACGTCCAGGGCTCCCAGTCCCTAATATCCCCTACGGTCTCTGTGGACATAAAGCAACACTGACGAAGAAGAGGGTGGCCATCCTGGACTCGTCATTATTAATCCCTACGGTCTCTGTGGACGCAAAGCAATAGTGAGGAAGAAAAAGAAGCGCACACATCGTCATTTCAAACGCTGTATAGAGGATCTCCTCCTTCTCTACGAACTACATTTCCTGTTATCCGTCAAACTGAGGAATAACATTTTGGCATTAAGTAATGTTCATTACAGTGCATTCCACAATTTTGCTTGTTATTTTATTTGTTGATGTTGCTGCGTTTGTTTGTTTGCTGTAACTATTTTTTCACAGAACGCAACAGGAAGGGAGAAACTCATCAGGAAAAAAAAAAAAAAAAATGTCCACCGACAGCAAGGCAACACAAATAAAGTATTAAAACAAAAAAAACAAAAAAACGACACTGCAATCATGTCAGATGAAGACAGAGAGAGAGAGAGAGAGAGAGAGAGAGAGAGAGAGAGAGAGAGAGAGAGAGAGAGAGAGAGAGAGAGAGAGAGAGAGAGAGAGAGAGAGAGAGAGAGAGAGAGAGAGACAGAGAGAGACAGAGACAGAGAGAGAGACAGAGACAGAGACAGAGACAGAGACAGAGACAGAGACAGACAGACAGACAGACAGACAGACAGACAGACAGACAGAGACAGAGACAGAGAGACAGAGAGAGAGAGACTGAGAGACAGACAGACAGAGACAGACAGAGACAGACAGAGACAGAGACAGGAAAAAAAGCCAGATGAAGGAACAGCAGAAGATCACACACTCAGCGCGCGCCGTCGAAGGCGGCGAACAAAAACGCAATTTCCGTGCAAACATTTTGGGGCAACAAATTGGAAACCTCCTGGGGCCTCGAGAATCTTTCCCAATCAGCCGAAGACGACGTCATCCGCACAGCCAAGAAATTCTCGGGCACCCTGTCACCGCGCGCCCACAAATCCAATCTGCCGCAATCAATTGCTCACGGGTGTGTGGAGTGAGCGGTGTTCAGCGGCGCTGGTTGGCAGACGACACGATGCAGATATTGGGGCGCGGACCCTCCGGTCGGCTCGAACGGCGCTGGCGAACTACTGGCCAATTTTGAAACGCGGGCAAAGACGAGGCGATACACTAAGGTGTAGTTTCTGTCTGTCTGTCTCTCTCTCTCCCTCTCTCTCTTTCCAGAGAAAGAAGGAACGAGAAAGGAAGAGACAGAAGACAGAGAGAGGAAGAGACAGAAGACAGAGAGACAGAGAGGCCTCTGTCTTCCTCTCTCTTTCTCTGTCTCTGTCTGTCTGTCTATGTCTCTCTCTGTCTCTGTCATTCTCTGTCTCTGTCTGTCTGTCTGTCTCTCTGTGCCTCTTTCTGTCTCCCTCTCTCTTGCTCTTTCTTTCGCTCCCCCTACCCTCTCTCTCCCTTCTCCCCCCTCTCTGTCTCCTTTTCTCTTCGTCTCCCCCTCCTCTCCTTTCTTCTTTCTTTCTCTAGCTCTCCCCCTCTACCCTCCTTTCCCGTGTCTCTTGCTTTTACGTCTCCCCTCTTCTTCTCTCTCTTTCTATCTGTCTCTATATTTCTTCTTCTTCTTCTTCTTCTTCTTCTTCTTCTTCTTCTTCTTCTTCTTCCCGTTGACCATTTTTGGGGGGCGCGAGATGCGCAAATTTTGTCTCGGCGCAGAAGTAAGTGTTGCGCAATTCGCAACAGATGTAGAGGTGGCGTTGCTTGGCGCTGGGTGGTGGCTAGATGTTGGAAACTGCGCTCTCGCAAAAGAAGTCGAGTTTGTGTTTTTCTGCGCAAAAGAGCTTCGAAGGTATAAGAACAACGGGCATTCTCAGCTCAGAGGTCTCACTGTCTGTCACATTAAAGCTCTCGAAAGATACAACGTCTGATATGAAAGAAAGAAGGCGAAAACTTGTGAAAAACAATGAAAATCAGTTGCACCTGCAGGTACAAATACGTATTCGCTTTACAAGGAACAACCGTTTCTTTCAGCTTATGCTGTTCGTGCAACGTGGACATTGGAGGTTTCGAAATGATTGCCTTTTTATGGTTATAGACTAGCTGCGACCAGCAGCATATATAGCCATTGCAACAGCCTTCTGCACTCACGCACCTGAGATAACGAGTGACGTCAAGCTCTCATACACTCTGCAAAAGTGACTTGCTTATGGTCGGCAGCGATATCAAAATTTCTCCGCTGAAGAAGGTGTGACTGTTACAGGTAGGACAGATGTACACACGTCCTACCTTCAACTCTAATAAATCCCCACAAACGAAACATTACGTCACGACTCTGTCATCGCGACCTGTTCTTTCAATAGTTTACGTAGGCTGTACCAAAGATAATTGATTATGGTGGTTAAATTACACAGAAATTCCTCCTATGTTTTGTTCTTCTTTGTCTTCTTCTTCCTAACGGACAGTTTCCGGAAATAACAGGCGAAGATAATCTGACAGTGTTTTCTTACTCCGGGAGAGTGAAATTCCCTAAATGGAGGCGGCAGCGGAGAAGAGCCGATCTGCGACAGTTTTAGATCTTCAGGCATGGACCTATTATAATTTATACCAGCTGGGGGGACCTACTATGCGATCTGCATGTTTCCCACGAACAGTGATGCTTGATCGGCATTTCTGATGCCTTTTCTGCCTTTTGTTTACGGGTATCCGTCATCTTGCCCATGTGTCAGTGTACCCCCAACAAAAACGTGCCTACTCTGCACTACACCCGCAGGCATGGACCTATTATATAGATCTGTACACACACACACACACACACAAACACACACACACACACACACACACACACACACACACACACACACACACACACACACACACAGCATTATGGCATAGCCAAAAAATACAAGTATAAAGCTTAGTCTTGTCTATCAAATTCGGCTTGCTAAAGCGACAAAATACATGGTATACAGATAAACACATATGCAAAAGAGAGCAAATCAGCTTACAGACACAGCCACGTCAAATGCAAAGAAAAGCAGCGCCAAAAACAACAGAGACAGACAGACAGACAGACAGACAGACAGACAGACAGACAGACAGACAGACAGACAGACAGACAGACCATCTAGCAACTGCACTAGTTTTACCAACGTAAACGGCGTTTTATTTCACCAGGCGGAAATAAAATTCTTGTCTCAATTAAGTCACACACTGATGCAATGATGGTCCGCTTTGGGTAAAAAAAAAAAAAGGTCTTGTTTGGGGGATTCGAACGAAGAGTGAAGAGTTTTTTTGTTTTTTTTCGTTTTGATTATTTGATTTTCATAGATGCCTTGGATCATAGGTTGTAACCCAGGCCAGTATTTGTTGTTGTTGCTGTTGTTGTTGTTTTGTTGTGGTTGTTTTTGTCATTTTATTTGTGTTTGTTGGGTTGGTTGTTTTATCTTCGGTTCTCCGTCAGAAGTTCACGTCTCTTCTTGTTTGCCCCTTTCTTGTGTTCTCTCCCTGTCATAACTGTCATAGTCCCGTCCAAACTCCAAGCACTGGTTTACGACATCCTTGCTTCCGGAGGAAGGTGCCGGAAAGCGGTGTTCGGAGTGTGAGTCCCATTCTGACATGGTGAAATATCCACCGTATTTTGTAAGTCTCGTCTCAAGGGGGCGGGAAGGGGAGGGGGGGGGGTTGGGAGAGGGGGAAGGGGCGGAGGTGGGGTGTGGGGGGTTGAGGGAGAGGGGGAGGGGCAGGGAGGGGGGAGGATCATGGAACAACAAGGGAAGTCGCATTTCCACACCAAAATTACATCAGTGTTATCATTAACTTGTTTCAGCTATAATTGTAAATTGTTTAAACTTTTTTTTTTTTTTTTTTTTTGGTGGTTGGTAGGTGGTAGGTGGTGTTGGTTGTTTTCCTGAACAGTTTTGTTCACTCACATGCTACGTTGATGGTATGTTTGAGAGCAAATTTCCTTTTAACGACATTAAAGTATTATCTTATTCATTATGATTTCCCCCTGTTGTATCGTAGTCGTGTTGTATTCTTGTAGTTATTGC
>CAUZXP010000130.1:20000-25885 GCA_963584105.1 Alviniconcha strummeri
TTCTTAACTTCAACACACCAGGAAGATAGGCTAAAACCAGACATGGATAATCATATATAACCCCCCTCCCCACCCCACCCAAACCCCCAACACCACCCCCACCACCCTTTTTTTTTTTAAACAGCATATTTTCTGTTCTTTGTGAGCGTCGGCTTCACTCCCCGCTTCGGGTTCTCCTCTCTCTTCAAAAGTTGTGGTTTATGGACACATTCTTGTGACTTTGTCCCTCACAGTTAATGAAACATTCAACATTTAATAAATGGCTAGAACCGTCGCGGCCCCTCTTAATACAGAATCGTTCTGGTGGTGACAGCGTATGGCGTTAGGTAGAGTTGACGATGGCTCTCCCTCGTCCTTTTAAGGAAGGTCGTCGAGTGGTAGTTCCTCTCTCTTTCTAAGTTCTACGCCACTCTCAGTCTCCTCTACACTTCAGATCTTCCGAGGCGAAAGCCACTGGTGGTGTTTGATTTGCCCGCCGGTCTGCTCCCCACCTCCTGGGATCTCTGTCCCTGCCAGTACGTCTGTGGAGACAGCTCGGCGTTGAACGTCAAGTCAAGTACTTCTTTATTCCATCCAAAGGAGAACGTGGGTGCCAGACATGAATACAAAAAACAGAGGAATAAAATCTACATGTGTAAGAGATTCACACTCTGAGAGCACGCAATAACGAACGACCCTGGGAGAGGGCGGAGGGGGTGTGCTGGGGGCGGGGGGGTGGGGGGGTGGAGGATGCTGCAGCGAGGGGGACAACAACGATAACCATGTGAAATATATCTCTGTGGGAGTCCTGGAGGTCCACGGGTGGAGGTGCGCTGGCGCCGGGGGGTGTAGGGTTGGGGTTGTGGGTGGGGAGTGGGGAATGGATAATGTTCTAGCAACCGGCAGTGTTCTTGAACTGAACGGATGTAATGCCAGCAGGTTTTGTATCTAGCGAAATGCCAAATAAATCTGGATACGGAGCGAGCCACCAGAGGATTCTGATTTCATATTTACCCGTGGCAAGTTGAGAAAAAGCTTCTGTTGAGGCGGCTAGGGGGTGATCAACATCAATACTCCGACACTTTAAAAGTTATCTCCCTTTGGAGAGCTGTTGACCTCCCTTTGTTCGCTTTAGGTGCTTATCATTATATATTATGCTATTATTTCTATGGAGCATACGCGAAGCCCTTTATCGCCTTCTTTTTTTTCGGTTAGCTGGCTGCAAGTGGGTCGAGCCACCGTCGTGCAGTCTGTTCATATCGCCATCACCCCATCATCGTCGTGATTATCACTACCATCAGTCACCACTACCATTATTATAGTCATAGCTTTTATATATCTCTGTTCTCTGCTCTCGAGCAGACTCATTGCGCACATGCTGCATGTGTTTCTCAAAGAGCAATTGTATCCTTTTATAGCGCGTATTTTTAATATCCGCGGAAGTGGTGTACTGACAGCGCTCTTTGGTTGTTGCATGGCTGGTGCCACGTGAAATGCTGCCGTCTCTGAGCAGGTTCTGTGTACACCATTCTACCATGCACCAGTTTACAGTGTCACTTCATTCAAAGCCACATAGGTAGGGTGTATGTGTGTTTAGCTGTAACTTGCCACCTGCGCTTTTGGGGGAATAACAGGGATCTTTTACGTGCTACTGCGGTAACACGGAAATGGAACGGATACCGAAATAAGAAGTCAGCACAGAAAGTTTACCCTGGAGATGAAAGTTCTCCCACCTCTCCCGCGGGGACTCAAACCCGGGACCTTTCGATCACGAGTCCGACGCTCTAACCACTGAGCTATCCCCGCTCCCCTAACAATCACCATCACCATCTTCAGGTGTCGCAGTTGAAAGGTTCTTCTCCCTAAGGAACAGGCAAAACAACCCGTATTTGATATTATAATATAGTTGTTTGTTTCGTCTTTATTCTTTAATTTATTTTAACCTTTGTGTTCTGACTATGCGACTGAAGAAAGATGTAAAGCATGTTTCTGGTTTGATTCTTATAATTGCAACAGGTTTAACTTTAAAACGTATTGTTTCATTTTATTTACTTTTCTTTTTATCTGTAGTTTAAAACAGTTCAGACTGTCATATCTCTAGCCGGTTGAGGACGTGTGATTTTTCACCTGCCTCTATCTCTCTGTTTTGATTCACATCTCTCTCTCTCTTCCCCCCTCCCCACCCCGCCCCACCCTCTCTAGCTGTCCCTCCCACTCCTTTTCTCTCACACTTTTTCTGCCCCTCTCCCTCTCTGTCTTCCTTCACCCTCTTTTTCTCTCTCCCCTTCCAACTCTCTCTCGTACAGTAAACCCCAACGACGAGCACTGCAACAAGTACTAAGGCACCAAGACGACAACAGTCTGAATGCCACATATAACGACAGGAGGCCGAGGACAATGTCAAGACGAGACGTTATCCTAGCAATATCCGTTATTTGTGTTTCCGCCGCAGGAAGTGCAGATGTTGATAAGATGTTACAGAAGATGTCGTTCTTGCCAGGTCGTGTCGAGTGTGCCTGCATGTCATTGTTGTCATTCTCTCTCTCTGTCTCTGTCTCTCTATTTCTCTGTAGGCTCTGTCTCTGACTCTCTGTCTCTCTCTCCCCCCCTTGCGTAATACAGTTCAGTCAGTCAGTCAGTGTGTGTGTGTGTGTGTGTGTGTGTGTGTGTGTGTGTGTGTGTGTGTGTGTGTGTGTGTGTGTGTGTGTGTGTGTGTGTGTGTGTGTGTGTGTGTGTGTGTGTGTCCGAGTTCCTTAATTTGAATGTCACGCGCCGTATTCATGCACGCACATACATACATAAACTGTATACAAGATGTGGGAACATGGAGAGTGACATACAGCTGTAGGAACATATGGCTGTAGGAACGATGAGCTGTGGGAATCAACATAGAGTTGTGGGATCACAGAGCTGTGGGATCACAGAGCTGTGGGAACATACAGCTGCGGGAACATAGGTATGTGGGAACGAAGAGCTGTGGGAATCAACACAGAGTTGTGGGATCACAGAGCTGTGGGAACATACAGCTGCGGGAACGTAGGGCTGTAGGAACGAAGAGCTGTGGGAATTAACATAGCAATATGGGAACATACAGCTGTGGTGACATACATCTGCAGGAACATGGTGTAGTGGAAACGAACAACTGTGGGAATAACACGGTTGTGGGATCAAAGAATTGTGGGAACACACAGCGGCGGGAACGTACAGATGTGGAAAAATACAGCTGTAGGAGAAAACAGCTGTTGGATCAAAACGCTTTGGAAACATCTGGCTGAGAGAACATACAGCTGTAGGAACATAGAGCTGTGAGAACATACAACTGTGGGAACATAGACCTGTGAGAACACAGAGCCGTGTGAACATACACAGAGCTGTGGGAACACAGAGATGCGGGAACAAAGAGCTTTTGAAACATACGGCTTTGGGAACATAAAACTGTAGGAACTTAGAGCTGCAGGGATATGAAACTGTGTGAACGCAGTTTGTGGGAAATGAAGAGCTGTGTGAACACAGAGCTGTAGGAACATTGTGCTGTATTAACACAGAGCTGTGGGAACATATAGTACTATACGAACACAGAGCTGTGGGAACATGTAGTACTATATGAACACAGAGCTGTGGGAACATAGAACTGTATGAACACAGAGCTGTGGGAGAATATAGTATTATACGAACACAGAGCTGTGGGAACATATAGTACTGTGTGAAAACAGAGCTTTGGGAACATATAGTACTATACGAACACAGAGCTGTGGGAACATAGAACTGTGGGAACTTAGAGCTGTGGGAACATATGCAAAAATACAAAACACAGAGCTGTGGGAACATAGAACTGTGAAAACAGAGCCGTGGGAACATATGAAACAATACGAACACAGAGCTGCGGGAACATAGAACTGTGTGGACTCAGAGCTGTGGGAACCTATGGTGCTACACGAACACAGAACTGTGGGAACATCGAACTGTGTGAAGTTAGAGCTGTGGAAACATATGGCACTATACGAACACAGTGCTGTGGTAACAGCTGTGTGACCCAGCTGAGACGCAGTCCGCACTCTAAGCTTCTGCAGATATGACTGGATGCATGCATGCATGCAGTGCTTGACAGACAATAACGCTATTCTCGGCAAAGAGGATTTAAATGATGGATTTATGTGTTTCACGCCTTGGGTTTCATCTTCAGTCTACGTGACCATAACTCTCAAAGATGAAGGCGATGCCTGCATGTGTCCTTTTGACTGTACAGAGACAAACGCTGTTCTACAGGGCAGACCGTTCTGAACGACTCTCGCCATCATGGCGTCTTGGAAAGAACTTATCACGCAGACGGAGCTATAGGCAACAACGTTAATTAACTCGAACATGCGAGACTTTAATTACCTTTGGTAAGGTGATACGCTGTTCGCCATTTGGCCGATACATGTAGAACTGCGACAGTTATCAATGACAGATAGTGACGCATGCGCAATCCTCACACTTCAGAAGGGATAATGCACACTAATTAGAGAGACTTCCTCTAAATACGATCACTTGAATGTGATACGAATATTTAAGGGAGGGAAGGGAGGGAATTGATAACTGTTGCGCAAGACGTTGGGGTTATTCATCATCCAGTTTTTGTTGCTGTCGTTTTTTGTTCGTTTTTTGTTTAGTTTTACTGTCCACGTTGCATGTAAATGCGCACAGAAATTCAGCTCGCAAACGCAAAGCAGATGTCGTTTGGCAAACACTTATTCGAGTGGCACGTGCACAAGGAAACGTGTGTGTGCTTGTCTGTGTGAAAGCATCAGTTTTGTAGGGCACACTTGCATTTTAGTGGGGCAAAGAATCCGCATATATACTGCCCGCTGAGGTATTTTGCGTCACGTTGATTCTTTACAGTAAAACACCTCGCTTCCACACTCTACCCTGATTCCCCCCTCTCCCAACTCTGTGTGTGTGTGTGTGTGTGTGTGTGTGTGTGTGTGTGTGTGTGTGTGTGTGTGTGTGTGTGTTCATGTGTTCATGTGTGTGTGTGTGTGTGTGTGTGTGTGTGTGTGTGTGTGTGTGTGTGTGTGTGTGTGTGTGTGTGTGTGTGCAGTGAGTGTGTATGTTTGCGTGTGTGTGTGCAGTGAGTGTGTATGTTTGCGTGTGTGTGTGTGTGTGTGTGTGTGTGTGTGTGTGTGTGTGTGTGTGTGTGTGTGTGTGTGTTGAGTGTGTGAGTGTACATGTGTGTGGTGTATATGCGAGAAAAGAGAGTTAGTTTGTGCTTTGAGCCCAGTTATGAAGAGAGAGAGAGAGAGAGAGAGAGAGAGAGAGAGAGAGAGAGAGAGAGAGAGAGAGAGAGAGAGAGAGAGAGAGAGAGAGAGAGAGAGAGAGAGAGAGTGCGTGTGTGCGTGTCTGTCTGTCTGTCTGTCTGTCTGTCTGTCTGTCTGTGTCTGTGCGTGTGAGTGTGCCTCTGTGCCCCTTTAAGAAAAACACACGATACCTCATAAATCAGAACCACACGTCGTTTTGTTCACATTGCACTTAAAGTACACAAAAAGTGTTTGCACACGTGGAGGAGATTTAGTCTCACTGTAAAGTTAAACAAACCGCGGCTTCAGTTCAAAGAAGACAAAGAAATCCCGAATAAAGTTTATGTAGCTCAACATACTTCGCTTTTCACGTGTTTTCTATGCACACAGGTGTAGACTGGTTTAAACAAAGCACGGCCTTGGCCCAGTTTACAGGAAATGTTCATGGGTAGGGCGATAATTAAATTTATATACATTACTTTTCTAAATATCACAAAAGTGTAAATGCAGTTTATTTGTTTTTCACGTCGAAAGTTGGATGATCAGCCCTACATGTGCACTTTCTTATGCTGTTTAAGAGTGTGTGTGTATATGTGTGTGTGTGTGTGTGTGTGTGTGTGTGTGTGTGGG
>CAUZXP010000130.1:26085-43783 GCA_963584105.1 Alviniconcha strummeri
CGCTGCCCAGCTGAATGCAGTAGTTATTCTGGTGGTGGCAGTGTAGCGATTGTATATATATAAACTCCCCCACCCCCACCCCACCCCACCCCACCGCCCCTAATAAGCTTTGTGGTTTCTGTGGACGTTAAGCACCATGTTTACTTACTAAATCCACAGCAGAAGCGGCGGACTGGGAAAACTCGCAAGGCTTCGGTAGACCAGAGATTCTACAGCAAGTGTATAATAGCGTCTCTGGCCAGTCTGGGTAGACGGACCCTAGCCTCTGTCAGCGGTCAGCAGCCTATCTCCGGCGCGGTGTTTGTGCAGGAGATGAGTTTTGCAGGTAACTAGTTCCTTCACGCTTTCTCTGCTGGCCTCAGTCGAGCTGGCAGAGGCTAGGTAAGGGTTGGACTCCTCCTCCCCCTCCTCCCCTTCACCCCCTCCGCACACCACCACTCTGTAACTTGAGAAGGGAGCAGGTGTGCTGGATTGGACAGGCTGTTAGTGTTTAGCGTAGTTCCCGCAGATATATCGCAGCATCAGCAGTTCAGCATCGTAGGACCAAGTGGGGGGGAAAGTTGCGTGTGGAGACGGCTTGGCTGTGTCTGGACCCAACAGGTTGACATTGTTATGGACATTCCTACAGGCGGGCGGGCGTCAGGGTTTGTCTCGTACGCGTGGTGGTAATGGACACGTGCGTTCCAAAGTGAAAAGCGTTGGACAAAGTGCGTTCCAAAGTGAAAAGCGTTGGCCAGTCTCTCGCTAGTCAGAGCCTAGAGCTGTGTGAAAGTCGAGGTGGCCGTCCTGCGCCCACGTCCCCTAATAGTCCTTACGGTCTTTGTGGACGTAAAGCAACATTTGAAGAAGAAGAGATGTGCTAGACTTTTTTCTTTTCTTTTTTCTTTTTTCTTCTTCAGTGTATGTTGCTTTTGGGTCCTTGACCCTTTGTCTCTCGGTTTGTCAGTTACTGATCCATCCTTCGTGCGGCCACTTGCGTGCTCATTAGGAAGATCAATACGGTAAGTCTGTGGTTAGCTGGTGTCGTGTAATATTCATTGTGCTAGCTGGAACACACTCTTGTACACATCCCAGATTAGTCACAGGCGTGCGTGCCTGGCATGTGAAAATCCCCCGAAGTGGAAGTGCAGCTGCCTTCTGTGTGTGGCGATTCAGTTCAAAGCAGACTAGCGTTGCAGGAAAGACGGAGAATCGTAGTTGCACATAATGGTCTGTCTGTCTTCCTCTGTCTCTCTCTCTCTCTCACCATTCACACACACAGGCACGCACGCACACACACACACACACACACACACACACACACACACACACACACACACACACACACACACACACACACACACACACGCACTAACAGGAGGGCGCGAGGGGAGGTATAAACGTTTGATAACCCAGTGTAATACAGCTAGAGTAGCTCTAAGATAAATTACTTTCAGAACCTATGTCGTGACAGGTAGTCATTGATGACAACGTGTATGGCTTTCTTTGAAGCTAGCGGAACACATTGTCAAGGGCGAAGCTACGAATACCTGGCGGGTCGTTGCATCACTGAACATTGAAAAACCAACATAATTCATCGTGCTCTCCGATGATTGGGGCGTGCTCTCCCAAGAACCCGCCGTGAAAAGTCCCTGACTTTCCCAATTCTTGAGGCTTTGGAACCAGCCATGCTTGAAGCAACACCGTTGTATGAGTTCCCATGCTCCACAGGTGAAGACTGTATGCATTAGAGAGACACACACAGAGTGAGGAGGTAGAGAGAGAGAGAAGAAGAAGAAGAAGAAGAAAAGATGGACTGTGCATTCCGCTGGCCCTCGTTCGCTCGCTACGTCCGCTATACTGATGTGGCGGTTACTTGGCTCTTCACTAGTGATTTGTCTTGAGGTTGTCCCTTTGTTGCTATATGGCGTGGTTTGTGTGTGTGTGTGTGTGTGTGTGGTGTGTGTGTGTGTGTGTGTGTGTGTGTGTGTGTGTGTGTGTGTGTGTGTTGGTGTTGCTGTTGTTGCATCGTTGGGAGTTACGGTTCTGTCATTATTTGAAGATTGCATCTGCAGATATTTGTCGTTGAGCAAAGTGCACATTCACAGGTCGTGTGCAAACGCGCACACTTTGCAGCCCTGGACAACTCTGCCTGTGCAGCTGCAGGAACGGGAGTCGGTTTCCCTGCGGTATTGTCAACCATTTCCGACAAAACTGCCCGCCGCCCTCCCACAGCTTTTGCAGCTGCAACGTTTGTAGCAGAATTTTAGCAGCGAAAGCGACCCTTTGCCATCAAAAACTCAGTATTGCGCTGATGTTGTTCAAACTTCTTTAAAACTCGGTATTGCGCTGATGTTGTTCAAACTTCTTTTGCAGCCTTGCTCTTATTTGCAGCTGCAGGTATTTGTCCCAGGTGGAAAAATCCAGAAAAAACGGAGGCAGGTATGTGGCTGCATAGTGATTTTGTAGCTGGAAAGCTGCCTTGGTGTGGTGTAGGGGGGTGGAGTAGGCTTTTCTATCAAGATGTATTTTGTCCCACCGATTCTTTCTCTCTTCGCTTCACCCCAATCGTCAAGACAAGTCACGATGGTCTCATAGACCTTTTGAGCGCTTAAAGACGGTCTTTTTGAGCAACACTTGATTGGTGACTGACGAATTTGATCTTAAAGGTGGTCTCTCTGAGCACTGAAGGTGCTCTCTTGGACCTTTGGGCACCTCAGCTTCCTGACTAGCAAGTTTGAAAGCCTGGTCTCTTTGATCTTTTGAGCACTAAACGTCCAGAAATAGTCTCTTTGACCTTTGAGTACTTTATAAGTCTCTTAGTCTCCTAGACCTTTGAGCACTGTATATAAGTCTCTTAGTCTCTTTGACCTTTGAGCACTGTATATAAGTCTCTTTAACCTGTGAGCACCTCGGTTTCGTGACTGGCGACTTTGATCCTACAGCTGTCCTCTTTAACCTCCGAACACCCCAGGCCCGTGACTTGTCAAGATTGGTGCTACTTACTTCTTTATTCTTAATGTCCTCGGATGTCAGATGGTGCTATTAAAGCTTGTTCCCTATAGCTGCTGAATACCTGAGGTTCCTGGCGGGCAACTTTGATCCTCGCGGTAATGACTCGGAGACCCGAGGGCCAGCCGAGCTTTGTCAGCTTGCATCAGGGGAAGTCAGGCGAGACGGCGGCGCTGCCTGCCTGCCTGCCTGCCGGCCTCTAAACCGGTAGCCGATTATGTGGTCCCTCCTTCAGTGCCAGTCAGTGTCAACTCGCTCACTGCCGGCCCTGTAACGCTCCGCCTTGGTGTTGGCTTGGAGCTGAGGCTGTTATTATTTCACGGTGCTCGATGTGACACGTTGCTGCCACCCGGATTCCTTCCTACCGCGTTAGGAGCCGAGGTTGTTGTTATTGTACGGTGTGACACGTTGCTGCCACCCGGATTCCTTCCTACCGCGTTAGGAGCCGAGGTTGTTGTTATTGTACGGTGTGACACGTTGCTGCCACCCGGATTCCTTCCTACCGCGTTAGGAGCCGAGGTTGTTGTTATTGTACGGTGTGACACGTTGCTGCCACCCGGATTCCTTCCTACCGCGTTAGGAGCCGAGGTTGTTGTTATTGTACGGTGTGACACGTTGCTGCCACCCGGATTCTTCCTACCGCGTTAGGAGCCGAGGTTGTTGTTATTGTACGGTGTGACACGTTGCTGCCACCCGGATTCCTTCCTACCGCGTTAGAAGTCGAGATCGAGGCAGTTATTATTGAACGGTGCTCGACGTGACACGTTGCTGCCACCCGGATTCCTTCCTACTTTGGGAGCCGAGGCTGTTGCTCGGCGTGAAGTACTTTGCTGCCACCCGGATTCCTAATTCCTACGTTAGGAGGGAAGACAGTTGTTACTGCACGGTGCTCGACGTGACACGTTGCTGCCACCCGGATTGCTAATTCCTACGTTGGAGTCGAGAGGTTCTTATTACTGCACGGTGCTTGACGTGACACGTTGCTGCCACCCGGATTCCTTCCTGCGTTGGGAGTCGAGGCTGTTCAGAGCTGTGTGAAATTCGAGTTGGCCGTCCTGGGCTCCGTCCCGAATAGTCCTTCTGGTCCCTGTGGACGTAAACTAGCAACCCTGACCTTGAACTCTAGTACTCGACGTGACATTGTTGCCACCGCGATTCCTTCCTACGTTGGGAGTCGAGGCTATTATTAATTATTACACGGTGCTCGACGCCACGTACGTTGCTGCCACCCGGTGGCTTCCTTCCTCCTGCGTTGCTTCGTTAGAGAAGACGCCGATGTAGGGCGGGCGGTGTCGGAGAAGACGTTCGCCGGCTGCGATGGTGTGTGGAAAGAGTCTGGAAGCCACCAACTGACCGAAGGGTCGCCGGAGAGGGGAGCTGGTCGCGAAGCTGACGGTGCGACGAATGTTCTTTAGCGTTTGGAGCTGCTTGGCTTGCAGGCTCAATGCCGTTTGAGTCACACCGGGTTCAGTAAGGCTGGCCTAGCTGACGGTGACAGTGACACCAACTGCGGGTGAACTAGAGTAGAGACAGGAGCTTCTTTCTGCCTGTGCAACATTTCACGGAGTGCCTGTATGCTTGCTGGTAGGTTTACCTGTATGTGGTGATTTGACGCCAGAGCTCTTTAAGGATTTCTTCTTTTTGTGTGTTCATCGTCGTCTCTTCCCCCCCTTTCCCTTCCTTGCCTGAAAAAAAGGAAGATTTACCAAGCCGAGTGTTCCGTGCAGAAATGTTGTTTTGCTTAATTGTGTGTGGAACACGTTTAAGTATTAATTACACTGGAGATGTCACCATTGAGGCTTCTGCACGCCTACTCTTCTCGAGTACTTGATTAAAGTAGGTGAGTACTGTGTATGATTGGTTTATTAACGCCCATTCAGACTCGAAGGTCCATGTCAGGGGCGAGTCACTTAAAGTAGGAGGTTTGATGTGACCACATTCTGTATGACAGTCGTGTACGTGGGGTGTGAGTTGTTGGGGGGGGGGGGGGAATCTGTGTCAGTGTGTGTCGGGGGGGGGGGGGGTCCTGTGTGTGTGTGCCTGCGTTCGTGCTTGTGTGTGTGTTGTGTGTGTGTGTGTGTGTGTGTGTGTGTGTGTGTGTGTGTGTGTGTGTGTACACACACACTCACACACACACACACACACACACACACACACACACACACACACATACACACACACACACACACACACACACACACACACCACACACACACAGGAGCGCGCGCGCACGCGCAATGTCTCCATCTTCTCACGCACATACACTGACACATACACTGACTCAGACACACACACTGGACACAGACACACAAGCATATATATATATATAAGTGTGCACGCTTTGTGTTCGTCGGTGTGTATATGTGTGCATGCGTGAGTGCCTGCGTGTGTGTGTGTGTGTGTGTGTGTGTGTGTGTGTGTGTGTGTGTGTGTGTGTGTGTGTGTGTGTGTGTGTGTGTGTGTGTGGTGTGTGTGTGTGTGTGGTCGTGTGTGTGTGTGTGTGTGTGTGTGTGCGTGCGTGTGTGTGTGTGTGTATACGTGTGCCGCGCGCGAGTGTACGCGACCACTACTTTCGTATCTGTGAGCGCACTACCATCACCAGGAAGTGTGGTCGACTCCGACAAGTCCGCCGCTCATTGTTCAGACAATCCAATTACTTCCCCTCCTCCCCGTTACCTGCGCCGTCCCTGCTCCGCGACACCAATCAAATTCACATTTATCTCCCCTGCCCCGAAATTCACATTTCCGCATCTGGCAAATAAAGTGCGTGCGCAGACCGGAAATAATCAAAACCAGAGTTGAGTAAATGGCATTCGATGACGATTATATCATGCCCCGCTTTGGGGGCTCGCACAACATGGAGGAGATGGAACATGGCACACACGCAAAAAATATTTCGCGGCCGACAACTGCGCCTAGGCCTAGCTACTTGAATTTATAGTATCTATTTTCCAGCTCTCCCTTTCTGTTGTTGTTTATGCTATTATTGGTGGTGGTGGTGTTGGTGGTGGTATTGGTGGTGGTGGTGGGTGGTGGTGGTGGTGGTGGTGGTGGTGTGTGTGTGTGTGTGTGTGTGTGTGTGTGTGTGTGTGTGTGTGTGTGTGTGTGTGTGTGTGTGTGTGTGTGTGTGTGTGTGTGTGTGTGTGTGTGTGTGCGAGCCCGTGTAGTGTGTGTGTGTGTGTGTGTGTGTGTGTGTGTGTGTGTGTGTGTGGGTGTGTGTGTGTGTGCACGTGTGCTTGGGAAGAGGCAGAACGTTCTTGAGACTGGCAAATATAGCCTGTCGCGAATTGGTGCTTTGGAGGTGAGTCAGGTTTGGGCCCAAACTACCCGGAACCTGTGACTGGTTGGATGCTGAGTGAAATGTTATAATCGATGTTTTGATTGGGTCAGCGTATCAGCACGGTTTTCCTGGGAGGGGATTGGGGGGGGGGGGGGGGGGGAGGATGTGGGACCCATTTGGGATAACAGACAATACGATCAAAATGATGGTGATGTCTGGTTCTTCGCAGACGATAACTGAGGAAGGCTTGGGGTCAGCTGTTGCGATTAAAGCCTGCTGTTGCCTGTAGGCTATAATTGTGTAGTGTCCGATTAAAGCCCCTTGGTGCCTGTAGGCTATAATTGTGTAGTGTCCGATTAAAGCCCCTTGGTGCCTGTAGGCTATAATTGTGTAGTGTCCGATTAAAGCCCCTTGGTGCCTGTAGGCTATAATTGTGTAGTGTCCGATTAAAGCCCCTTGGTGCCTATAGGCTATAATTGTGTAGTGTCCGATTAAAGCCCCTTGGTGCCTGTAGGCCATAATTGTGTAGTGTCCGATTAAAGCCCCTTGGTGCCTGTAGGCTATAATTGTGTAGTGTCCGATTAAAGCCGGTTGCTGCCTGTAGGCTATAATTGTGTAGTGTCCGATTAACCCTTTCATAGCCATGCTTGCCGGGCCGTCACTTCAAAAATGACCAACAATAGTGCCAAATGTGAAATCATTAAGGCCTTTCTGCCCCCTTCATATGATCATGTGAAAGGATTTCTATCAAAATTCACAGTATTGCAAGTAGATTGGTTATAAACCATAAAATATATTGTTTGCGAGAGTGTATATGTGCACTTTTCAGCTCGGACATTTTACAGGCTGGGGCATTGAAGGGATTAAAGCCCGTTGGGGGCCTGTAGGCTATAATTGTGTAATGTCCGATTAAAGCCCGATGGTGCCTGTAGGCTGTAACTGTGTAGCGTCCGAGTAAAGCCCCTTGGTGCCTGCAGGCTATAATTGTGTAGTGTCAGAGTCCTCATACGGACATCCTACCGCACTTCTGACAGGCAATGAAGCTGAAGATAACTGGAAGGCTTCTCGGTCAGATGGCTCCTTCTGATCAAGCTGCTTCCTGTGTCTTTCATTTCGCGGCTGTAGCATCGCCGTCTTTCCGGCACCTACCCCAAATTCTGACAGAACTGGTGACGCCACTCAAGGGGCAGTCCTTATCTCTGCGCATCTGTCCCCTGACGCGGTCAGGACCCCTCGAAAGGTCTGCATTTGGGCACTAATAAGGTTGTGGAAGCAAATTAACCCAGCGTCGAAGCTCGCACGTAAAGCGTCCGTCTCGATTGAAACGATTATATTTGTGCAGGCGTAAGCAACCTGGGCGCTTATAAAAGAAACGCCTGATATAATTTGAGTTGTCAGGGGAGAGATGCCGTAGACGATTTAAGTCGTTGTTATGTTCTTACAGGCGTTTTTTTTTTTTTTTTTTTTTTTAGGCTTTTTTTTTTTTTTTTTTTGCTTTTTTTTTTTTTTTTTTTTTAGGCTTTTTTTTTTTAGGGTTAATTAATTATCCCCCTTTGTTTGTGGATTTTGGCTTTGACTGCTTTGACTTGAGTTGACCCCGTTGTTGAGTGTTGTTGTGGCTTTTTGCTTTGAGAAGAAAAGAAAAGAAAGAGTATTATCGAGCGGTGGTGGTGGTGGTGTTGATGATGGTGTAGGCTATTTCTGTGTTTTTCGTGCAGTTTATTGTGCTTCCGCCGTGGCTGGGCGATTTTTCGCATGCCTGCTGTGTTGTTTTCTTCAAGGAACGCCAGCTGCTGTCAGACATGATGATAAACATTCTTCTCATAAAAACTCATGTTGAGACTTTAAGTCTGATCAGCTGGTGGTCGTTTCAGGAGTAGATGTAATCGCCCGCCTCCTCCTCGCCCCTCCACCCCCCCACTTCACACTCTCGCCACGCTCCCTGTTTGTGGGTGATTCAACTCTGTATTCGACTGAGTGAAAACAGTGTCAGTGGTGATTCAACACGGTCTTTGATTAGGTGAAAACAGTGTCAGTAGTGATTCAACACTGCCCTTGATTAGGTGAGCACAGTGTCGGTGGTGATTCAACACTGTCTTTGATTAGGTGAGAACAGTGTGAATGGTGATTCAACGCTGTTTTTGATTGGGTGAGAACAGTGTCAGTGGTGATTCAACACTGTCTTTGATTAGATGAGAATAGTGTCAGTGGTGATTCAACACTGCCCTTGATTAGGTGAGAACAGTGTCAGTGGTGATTCAACACTGCCTTTGATTAGGTGAGAACAGTGTCAGTAGTGATTCAACACTGTTTTTGGTTAGGTGAGAACAGTGTCGGTGGTGATTCAACACTGTCTTTGATTAGATGAGAACAGTGTAAATGGTGATTCAACACTGTTTATGATTAGGTGAGAACAGTGTCAGTGGTGATTCAACACTGTATTTGATTAGATGAGAACAGTGTAAATGGTGATTCAACACTGTTTTTGATTAGGTGAGAATAGTGTCAGTGGTGATTCAACACTGCCTTTGATTAGGTGAGAACAGTGTCAGTGGTGATTCAACACTGTCTTTCATTAGCCGAGAACAATGTCTTCTTGATTACCAAGGCATGCCTCCTATTTGAAAGTGTATTCAGACGTTTGGTGATTTTTTTTATATCTTACCATACCATACCATACCATACCATATCATACCATACCATACCCTACCCTACCCTACCATATCATACCATACCTTGCCTTACCTTACCTTACATTGCCTTTCCTTACCTCACCTTGCCTTACCCTACCTTGCCTTGCCTTACCTTACTTTGCCTTACCGTGCCATGCCTTACCGTGCCATGCCTTACCTCACATTACCTTGCCTTGCCCTGCCCTGTCTTACCTTACCTTGCCGTGCCTTACCTCGCCTTGCCTTACCTTGCCTTACCTTACTTTGCCTTAACTTGCCCTGCTTTACCTTACCTCGCTTTACTATACCTTGCCTTTGCTTGTCTTGCCTTGTCTTACTTTATCTGACCTTACCTCGAGTTACCTTGCCTTATCGTACCTCACCTTACCTTATCTTACCTTACTTCGCGTTACCTCGCCTTACCTTACCTTACCTTACCTTACCCTGCCTACCTTGCCCATGGAGTACGTTGAGCATGCGTGGCCTCCTAGAGCACACAGACTTTAGGATGTGGATATACATACTAGGGTAAGCTGGTGAACAATCCTAGTTCAGAATAACCAGGTGCACCTGCTTATCTGCTTTGTGTCTGATTAATCCAGCGGCTGTGATGACATAAAGCCTAAGACAGGCGGCGGCTGAGATTACACTGTCCTATGAGTGAGGTCGGATCACGCTGCGTTACTGGAGGAGGCTAGTTACAGTAATTAAGTGGCCCATTTCTTGTGTGACTTGCGTATGTATGCTAAGCACCTGCGACCTAAAGGGAGAGCAGCCCTGTATATCTTTCAGCTGCCTGGAGCTAGGAGTGGTTGTAGTATAACCAACTTTGGCAGTGATGAAAGGAGGGCAAACTTGTAGCAACTGCTAGGATTTGCCTATGGTGTAACCAAACTTTGGCAGCGACGAAAGCAGGGCAGGCCTGTAATAGCTGCTTGGAGTTGGAACTGCTATGGTGTAACCGACTTTGGCAGTGTCTAAAGGTCAGCAAGCCTGTAGTAGCTGCTTGGAGTTGGGACTGGCTGTGGTGTAACCAGTTTTGGCAGCGACAAAAGACGGCAGGTAAACGGAGATCTAGTAGCTGCTTGGGTTTGGGACTATATGTAATGTGACCAACTTTAGCAGAGACGGAAGGAGGGCAAGCCTGTAGGGGCTTAGCTGGGGCTGGGGCTGACTGTGCAGTAGCCAACTTTGGCAGGGACGAATGGACGGCAGACCGTTTAGTTGTCACTGACTGGAGCAGAGACTGGCTTTGCTGTAACCAACCGAAGCAGTGGGGAAAGGGGATGGCAGGCCAGTTCTTCCAGTAGGCAGCGGCCTGACCCCTTGGAATAAGTACAGAGCTTACACGCAGCTTATAATTAACGCTGAAGATATGAGCGTGAAGGGATTAGAGAGGACGGGGCAAGACACCAGTATAATGAGCTGTTCACCTGGCCCAGGTGTGGCGTTGAGCACCTGTGACATCTAATAACAAAGCTGATGATTGATGGTGCTGCTCATTAGTCGTACACTGCGATTCTAACGTCTACGGGAGAGGCCATGCTAGTGACGCACGTATGGGGAGGTCATCTTGCGAAAAGAAAAGAAAAAAGAAGAAAAATCTATAGCGCTATTCCCCGCTGAGCGAACTCAGCGTACTTGTTCACGTGCATGTACATAAAGCATAAACTGGACTAATATAAAACAGGTGCTTGCAGAACAGCAAGCAAAATAACTGTTACGAAATATAAACACACTGAAATAATTTGAAACAGGCACATAATTATAAAACTGTACAAAGTTACTAAGCTAACACACACACACACACACACACACACACACACACACACACACACACACACACACACACACACACACACACACACACACACGCACGCACGCACGCACGCACTTACACACACACACACACACACACACACACACATTCACACACACACACACACACACACACACACACACACACACACACACACACACACACACACACACACATGTATCTCCCTTTCTTACTCTATCTCTCTCTCTGCGCACCCCCCCCCCCCCATATTCTCCCTCTCGCACTCCTCTCTCTCCCTCTCTGCGATCGTGAAACAACTAAAACACACAGGCAGCGTCAACACCGACATTTCGCGTGGGCGGCTGAAAACTGCAAAAATCCTACTGGCAGAAAGATATCATGACCAAATGAGTTTTGAGTCTGGATTTAAACAGCGGAAGAATAGAAGAATTTCTGAGACCGGATGGCAGAGAGTTCCAGATAGAAGGTGCAAGAAAGCTGTAGGAATGCTCCCCCGACGTTTTAGTGTTACGCTTTGGGACTTTGAGGGGCTTCTCTCAAGATGAACGAAGGTTTCGTGTTGGTTCATATGCACATAGGGTCTGGGAAAGATAACCTGGTAGAGAGCCGTCGAAAAAGCGGTAGAAGAAAGTGACTATCTTGTCCTGTGGTCGGAATTTAATCGGAAGCCAGTGCTACTCTTGCACGAGTGGTGTCACATAATCGTATTTGGACTTTCGAAAACGAGTTTTGCAGCGTTGTTTTGGACTCATTGTAAACGTGAAATCTGCTTCAATGGTAATCCTGCAAGGATGAAATTGCAGTGGTCAAGTGATATGGCAAATGAAACGAGCTGGGTAGTTGCACTCTGAGTCAAGTATGGTCGGACTGAAGCTATATTTCTAAGTTCTAGGTATGCTGTACAGCATACATTGCTGATGTGTTGTTGCATAGACAATGTCTGATCGAGAAGAACTCCTAGATTGGAAGAGAAGATTTGAAAGGTATGCGCTTGCAACCTACATCTGCACTATCTCTCCCAACATAACTAAGGCGGGAGGTAAAGGCAACGGGAAGAACTTAGGTCTTTTCTGCACTTAGTTTGAGCTTGTTGCTGTACATCCAGCCCACAAGACTTTCAATGCGGGTCTGGATATCACAGAGAAGAGACTGAAATTAATCGGGTGGAGCTCCCTTTGACAACTGGGTGTCATCAGCATATCTGTGATAATCACACTCATGGCGACATATCAAGTCTAAGAGAGGGGCTGGTAATACAATGTGAACAGGATTGGCCCAAGGACCGAACCCTGCGGAACCCCGAATTGAAGGTGGCTGGGAGAGGACAAGACGTTGTCAACTATCACAGGGCGCAAACCAGCGAAGTACAGTGTCAGAAACGCCAAAAGTAGTCTCAAGCCTCTGTAACAATATGGGATGGTCCAGCGTGTCAAATGCCGCACTGAGGTCTAGCAAAGCCAGCACTGAGACCACTCTGTCATCGGCATTTCTGAGAAGACAATCAACAACACTAAGTAGAGATGTCTCTGTGCTGTGGTTCTTTCTGTATGCGGACTGCCTGATTTCAAGCAGATGATTTTCTGAGAGATTGTTCTGCACTTGGGTTAAAACAACTCTTTTTTTCTTTTCTTTATTAGGATTTTGAAAATGAAGGGCAGATCTGATACTGGTCAAAAATTCTTCAAATCATTCGGATCCAGTCCAGGTTTTTTTAACAGTGGGGTTACTATGGCCTGCTTGAATTGACGTGGGACGGTTCCAGAACAGAGAGAGTTGTTTACAGTTCTTGTGGTAAGAGGCAGTAGATTGAAAAGGCATTCTTTAGTGAGAGAAGTAGGGATGGCGTCCAACATGCAGCTTTTGGTAGGCGATTTAACAATGAGTTTACGAATCTCCTCTTCTGTGACAAGCTCGAAAAGGCACAAGTTAGGACCATCGTAGAGAGGGAATGCTGCTGGTTCAGAAGGATGAGCATCAACGTCTCGCCGGATGTTCTGGATTTTCTGAGAGAAAAGCACGCAGAATCTGTCTGGGAGTGCAGAACGTGGTATGTCAGACCGGAGTGGTGCGGTCTTTGACTTGCCAATAAGCCCACTGGACACCGGAAAGAGCTGTTTGGTGTCTGAACAGTTATCACTCCTGACACTGAAGTGAAGTTTCCTCTCTGTTCTCACCAAAGTCTTCACAACGCCTCGTTGCTTGGTGTAGATCTCTCTGTGCACGGTCATGCGTGTGGCCCTCCACTCTGAAATCAGACTAGATAACGGAGGAAGGTGTGCGTCAGTAAGTTAGTCAGCTAGTTCTTGGATTTTAACATCCCTTCAACCCGTCACTCGACTGTGAGAAGGTTTCTTTAAAAGAAAAACAAGATAAACAGCAACTCCCAACCTGTAAAACTTTTTACCCGACCCACGGATCGAATTGAGCACCTAGCTGTGACCTTACTGAGCTCGTTGCAGTGAAGAGCTGGCCAGAGAAGATCCAAGACTGGATCAACCACGAAATGCCTGCGGCTCAGAACGCAGCGAGGGAGCAGCATCCATCACGTTTCCCCTAAGACCGGCTGCACCCAGGGACTGGCTGGGCATAATGATCATAATAATTAAACAAAAACATTTCAATGCAAATCCTTAAATGGTCACAGCGCCTTCCAGTGTCAAGGGAGAGGGAGAAGGGGCAACTGCACAGTCGTTGTGCAGTGTTTCTCTACAAGCATGTAGAGAACGACCCACAGACACATACGTTTAATCTCTCTCTGTGCCCCCTCCTCCCCCCCCCCCGCCCACACACACACATTTAATCCCCCCCTCCCCACAGCCCCCCACTTCTTCAACGCAAAACACACACACACACATCTAATCTCTCCTACCACCCCCACCTACATTTCTTCAACGCAAAACACACACACACACACACGCACGCACGCACGCACGCACATCTAATCTCTCTCCCCTCCCCCCCCCCCACCTCTTCAACGCAAAACACACACACACACACACACACACACACACACACACACACACACACACACACACACACACACACACACACACACACGGATGGATGGAACAGAACAGTGCAGGTAGCGAAAGGAGACGACGGGGAGATCGTCTAAAATACAAAGGAAGGTTCGAGCCAGGTCATTATTCCTGCCCTCTCCTAGTGCCATGCGGAAGTGTTGAAAACACGGGCACCTTGCACAGCAAGGTAGATGTAAGGTAAACATAGGCACCTCCCTTCTCCCCATCTGCTTCCATCGTGAGCGTTTTCACACCTGCTGGGAGGATGAGCTATGAGCTAAGAACTCACCACTCCATCATATCCCTTTCTGCTTCTGTGCCTCGTGTCCTGTTCGGATGAGGGTTCTTCGTGTTGTCGATGCGGTTGTCGCATATCATGTCCATTTTGTTCGTACCAAGGAAGGCGATGCCAATTGATCATGTCACGGAGGGGGTGGGGTGGGGGTGGGTGGGTTAAGTCCCCCTGTGTGCAAACACACGCGAAAAGATCACGTCGTATCCTACGCGCGTTAAAGATCCTGTAGCCCATGTCAGAGTTCGGTGTGGATCCTGGAAACACTTTGATAACCCGGCCAGCATGCGCTAAAACATGTGAAGCGCAGTAAGTCTGCTCGGGAGCGAAGAATGATAATAGCGCTATATAAAAGCGACCAGTAATAATGATTATATTATTGTCCCTAATATGCTTTTGGCATCTGAGGACATTAAGCAAAAACAGAACGAATGATTATGTTGACAGACCGTTTCAGAACCGTTTCATTATGATTCGGTGATCCTGGCAGTGTCCAGTGCCTAACTAATGGTAGTTTCCTTCTTTTCTCTTTTTCCTTTGTTTCTTCCTTTGTCTTTTCGTTCATCCATCGTTTTCTCAGTCCAGCTCCATTTCCCGCCTTTTCTTACTTCCTTTTATACATCCTTCTGTCCTTCCTGTCTATTCCCTTTTCCGTCTTTCATTAATTTCCTCCTTCTTTCTTTCATTCCTTCTTGTTTCAGTCTTTCTCTCCTTTTGTTGTTCCTCTTGTCGTCCTTTCCATTCTTCCTTCCATTCTACCTTTTATTCGTCTTTCCCTTCTTCCTTTTCTTTTCTCTTTTTCCCCGTGTCTATTTTTATCCATCCGGATTATCTCCTCCCTTCCTGCCACCCTCCGTCCTTTCTTCTTTTTTTCATCGTACCATCCTTACTCTTTTCACCTCTCCTTCGACCTTTCAACCCCACCCCCCCACCCCCCTCCAATATTACCTTCGAGACTGACTTGATGTTACAAACCAATTATACACTTATTTAACTCCCCACCCCCCACCCCACTATCCCCTTTTTGCGCACGTCCTTCCAACCGTCCTTGCCGTTCCTTCATTCTTTCATTTGTTCCTTCCTTCCTACTCTGTACCAGTCCTTGTGTGTGTGTGTGTGTGTGTGTGTGTGTGTGTGTGTGTGTGTGTGTGTGTGTGTGTGTGTGTGTGTGTGTGTGTGTGTGTGTGTGTGTGTGTGTGTGTGTGTGTGTTTAGTGGTTTGTTGTTGTCGTTGTTTTTTTTTTTTTGGTTTTGTTTGTTTGTTTGTGTGTTGTGTTCGTTTGTTTTTGCCTGTTTGTTTGTTGTTGTTGTTGTTTTGGGGGGAGGGGGCTGCTTTTTTCTATCCTCCCTTCCCTTTTCTCCCGTCCTTATTGCCATCACTCCTACCATCTTTCCTTCCCACCGTTTCCTGTTGTGTGGTGTGTTTTTTCCCCCCATTATGACCTAGCTGGCATAATCTACGCGGTTGACAGGTGGCTAAATCCCAATAATCAGTCCTTCCTTCCTTGTCTTTCTTTCTTTCCTTTATTCCTTCTTTCCACTCCCCTCCCCCCCCCCCTCCCTAATTCTTTCCTTCTTTATTGCCTTCCTTACTTATTTCTTCCCTTACTTCTTTCATCCTTTCCATCTCCATTTCTTTTTCTGTTTTCTTCCACCACGGTAAATTCCTCTTCTGTGTTTGTTTGTTTGATTTTTGTATGTTTGTTGTTGTTTTAGGGTTCTTCTTCTTCTACTTCATTCAAGCTTTCATTCATTCATTCGTTCATTCTTTCTTCTTCTTCATTCATTCGTTCATTCATTCATTCTTCTTCATTCATTCATTCATTGATTCATTCATCTTCTGCCCCCATTCTGTTTGTCTTGTCTGCCGCTCCTCACACCTGCTGGGAAGACGAGTAACGGAGGACCACCTGGGAAACAATACGACGCCCTGTGTCCTGTGTGGCTCCATGTACACCGTTTGCTTCCATATCTTCACTGTATCCCCCTGTCTTCATGCAGGCCATGTGAAACATTTTCTTGGCGTTTAGTTTACACAGTGGGTTTGCTTTAGGAGGTATTGTGGCGCATAGTGTGACGTTAGAGGTAAAAAACAACAGCAGCAGCAGCAACAACAACAAAACAGCAACAACAAAAGCAAACACTAAACACACACACACACACACACACACACACACACACACACACACACACACACACACACACACACACACACACACACATAAACACACACACACACACACACACACACACACGCACACACGCACGCACGCACGCACGCACGCACGCACGCACGCACACACATAGGATGACTGGCTTTGATCGTCTTGTCAGCCAGTTTGGCACAGGCCAAGTGGATCACTTTCTTGATGTTCAGTTTTTGCACAGTGCTCTGTTTCTGAAGCTATTGTTGAGCACAGTCAGAACTGGGTGATGAAAAGGTACACAGGCTAATTGGGTTTTAACATCTTTTCAACCAGTTTGCCGCAGAGGCCACGTTCAGCATTTGCTTGGCTTTTAGTTTACACAGTGGGTTTCTTTGTGAATGTGCCATGGCCTATAACATGACGGTGGTGACAAGATGGAAGATTGGTTTCTAACGTCTTGTCAACCATGCAGTTTGCACAGGACATGTGCAATTTTTTTCTCTTTTTTTGACCCTTTTTTTTTTTTTTTTTTTTTTTTTACCACTCCCACCCCCCCACAGCAATCGCGATGTGCCGCAAATAATCTTTAATACATAATTGAACTTTACATGTTTTGTTGTCGTGTTTCATGTTTTGTTGAAAGCTTACATGTTTGTTGCCGTGTTATAGATTCTGTTGCCGTGTTTCATGTTTTGTTGAAGGGTTTCATGTTTTATTTCCATGTTACGTGTTTTTTTGCCGTGTTTCATGTTTTGTTGCCGTGTTTCACGTTTTCTTGAAGGGTTTAATGTTTTGTTTGTTAGCATGTTACATGTTTGTTGCCGTGTTCCATGTTTTGTTGCCGTGTCACAGGTTTTGTTGCCATGTTTCATGTTTTGTTTTCGTGTTACATGTTTTGTTGCCGTGTTACATGTTCTGTAGCTATGTTTCATCTTTTGTTGCCGTGTTTCATGTTTTGTTGCCGTGTTTACTGCCGCCGAATGAAGTGTCCCCACAGGAGCAGTAAACGTGTATCTTCCAAAACAACACTGATGACAATGACAGTCGAGCATGAGCTATGATGAAGTACAAGGTCCAGAAGCAGCGGGCCATTGCTTCGTAACGATAGTCAGAGTCATCAAAGTGATGGAGCAGTGCAAGGGGTGCGGGCGTGGGGTGTGTGTGTGTGTGTGGGGGGGGGGGGGGTGAGGGGGGAGTTAGTGGGGGGGATGGGGGGGGGGGGGTCCGAACTGAGAAGATAGGCGGGAAGGTTAAGGCTATTTCTGGGCTACTTTGATGGACGGACCGGTAGACGGTGGGAAGGATAGCCTAATATACCCATCCCTTCAGCTCGAATCGGCCCTTCTTATTGACATGGGTATAGTGAAACCCCAACCCCCCTCTTTAGTTGTTCTAACTTTGTTATTGGTGAGAGTCAGTTCTGGCGTATTGTAATGTTTGGGTTTGCCGCGACTCTGGCTGCGTTTGTCGTAGCGGGCTCGTGGTCTCGGGCTGTT
>CAUZXP010000130.1:46483-60322 GCA_963584105.1 Alviniconcha strummeri
CACACATAATACATCAACAGATCTATGACTGTGTTCTTTGTTTACATTCAAGATACCAAAACACATTTGACACAATCCTAATGAACAATGCAAGAATGTTTGAAGTGGAATAACATAATGCCTATCTTTAAATATTCTACTTTTTCTAGTCAGTATAATACCAGAAACAGTCTATTTAATTTTTGTTGTTTATATTACAGTTGTGAATGCCTGTCTTTAAATATTCTACTTTTTCTAGTCAGTATAATACCAAAAACAGTCTATTTAATTTTTGTTGTTTATATTACAGTTGTGAACCAGTATAGATCTATAAATCCATGTTTTAAAACTATCAATATTTTTTCCTAATTCAAGACTTTTCAGCTCATCCAAGCATGCCCCATATCATTAAGATATTTTGTTGTTATTATTGTAAAACTAAGTAAGGAATTATCCCACAATCGCCCTGATATAACCGTACTGGTTGACTGGGCGTAAAGCATCAAGTTACTTACTTGTCTCACTGACGGTCTTTTGAAATGCAATCAAGCATATATTAATCATTAATGAAATGCATTGATAAAGACACAGAACAGTCTTTCTTCTCTAACTGCTCTAGTCAGACTATTTTTAATGTGACATGTGAAAGGTTGAAAAGAATTCTCTTTCTTAATAGGGCAATACAAAGCAAGATACACATTTTCAGCAAAAATATCTTAGACCTGGCAACAGACAAAAGTTATGGTCCAGTGATTATAAAAGCTTTTTCGAATGGACATTGTCTTGGTATAGTGATAAGGCAGTTTTTTCATCTTCTTTTTCTTCTCAGAATCCTGGCATTCAGTTTTGTTTAAGATTTTATCTCATTCATCAATATCTCACAGAAACACAATATACAGTATACATATTCATGTAGACAGATGTTGATCACTTTTATATAGCAATATTCTCCACCCTCGCTTGCATGTGATTCTACATGAGTGAATAGCTTTTTATAGCATGTTTTTGAATATTCACTTAAGTGGTGTACTTACAGCACTGGCATGGCTAACACCACATGAAACTGCTGCCATCTCGGCATGTTCTGTGCACACCGTACAACCATGCACCATGTCACTTCATGCAAAGCCACATACGTAAAGTGCATGCATGTTTAGCTGTAACCTGCCACCTGCACTTTTGGCAGAATGACCAGGGTCTTTTACGTGCTACTGCGGTAACACAGGGTGGAACCAATACTAAAATAAGAGTCAGCACAGAAAGTTGACCCTGGAGAAGAAAATTCTCCCGCCGCTCCTGCAGGGATTCAAACCCGTGACCTTTCAATCATGAGTCTGGCACTCTAACCACTGAGCTATCCCCATTCTCTATCTATCGCTCAATATCTATATATATATATCTTTGAATTATTTATGCATTTGAATTACATACTGACCATTTCAGGTTTTCATTTAAAACCATTTCATTTTAAACAGCCTGTCAAAAAAGGACTGACACTAGTGACAGTGTAACTGTTACAAACACAAGAGGAAATTACGCAGTAGAACAAGTGATTCAAATACCCCTGGATATACTGTTCTCTTGCTTTGTATTCTTGACTTGAAAGGGCTCCAATGGAAAATGCATGGACAATGAAATACCAAGAAAGCAACAATATGGCAGTTTTGATTAGGGGCTGCAAACAAATATTACCATTACTAATATAAATAATATAACCGTGACGTGTAAATAATAGTGTAGTGAAAACTTTAAAATCCATTAATCTGAAAAGATAATTCTCACTCATCTTTCTTACTTTTATTTGTATGTTCTTGCACATGCATACACGCAAAGATTCTCTCTCCCCTCATTCCCGCCCCACAATCCCCAATCCTGACACACATATGTACCCACTTACAAATGAATTTTATTCACTGAAAAATGAGCATCACGATAAGCAGAGGAGTGCATACACACACAAATTCACCAACATCCCTCCATACACGCATCTAATGCACATGTCAATACAGCTACGGAACTTATGTTCTTGTAAAAAAACTCACCTATCACAACACACAAAGAGAGACACAGGCAGGTGTACTGCCCCTTACGCATACACATACACACACACAAACACGCTGTCCAAATGTGCAAGCCTGCCCCTGTGTGTGGGAATGTTTCTTTGTAATGGCGATCACAGTCACTTGGTGAAAGTGTTCTTCATCTCAATTCAGCTTCTCCCATCACTCTTCTTTGGCAAACTTCTTGCTGCTGGCTCACAGTTACTCAGGCCATGCAAGAGTAACAACTCACAAGAAGGCCCACAGTGTAAGTGTGGAGTATAGCAGGTACGTTCCTCTTTGTTCTTTTCAAGAACAGAATTCTGCATGGGATTCCTGACATCTTTAAATGGCATGAAAATTCTGTCAGTAACAGAAATAAAGGCATTTTTTTTCTCTTCCCGTTATATCAAATGGATTCACATTAGCTTATTCTTGGTGTCAGAGGCTCTCTCAACAATGGTAGTGATGAGCTGGTTCATGAAGAAGAAGACCTTGACGCGCTCAAAGATGTAGAGGAAGATGAGGAGGATAGCCACGTACTGGATCCAGCCCCACTTGATCATAAACCAGAAACCTGGTGTGTACCTGTTGCTCCGTTAAGGAAATTAAAAGGCAAATTTGTGTAAACCTCTAAGAGATGGGATGCAGTGATTATGGGATTTCCTAATTGCTTGGGTACCACCCAAAACAGTATCAGGGAAACAGGAAAAGCAAAACACTTCATCTTTCCAAACCAAGTCAACATAAAACAGTCAAACAAAACAGGTTACGATATATAATACAGCTTTTCCAACAGGCCAGTTGCAAAGCCAGTCATCTGCTGGAGAACAACATTACTATGCATAATCTTATGAAATTTCGGCAGTTTTTCTTAGTCTTTACTATAACAATATTTCCAGATCTGAAGATTTTTTTGCCTTTTTTGTTATTGTTGTTTATACCATAAAAATCTTTCCAATGACTGATCATCATTGAAACAAATGACTAAATGAGCCTGAGACACGTGCAGCCGTGGAAAACAACAACAACAAAGAATAAAATTAAAACCCAGGACCTACCTGTATACAGTGTCACAAAAACTGTTTATACTGTCTGCTTGGCAAAATCACCCAAATAGCCTTTGGGCTTGTGTACGAAAGAATGCATACAATCAACGTAAGTCGTAACTGGGCTGATGATGTTACCCAGCCAGCAACCTTGACCCCCTCATGGTGTAAAAAGGATACCGATAGGTTTCATCAACAGGGTAGGCAATGTCGGCTTTGATGACAAAAGGACTATCGGCTGCCCTGCCCAATGTCCACACAACGTCTGGTGTCACCAGTCTGGTGGTTACTGTGCAGACAAATACAGCAGCAATAACAACAACACCCAGTGATTGTGCTAGACATTTCTCAAACTGGTGTGACATCTGTAAGGCGGCAAAAGTAGTTTATGGAAACCGGTCAGACAATCATTGTAACCAGTCAGATACACATTTGTCTATTCTACTACTACTTGTACTAGAGCTCTACTAGCAACCATCCTGCTCCGTTCCCTGTCTAGAACACACACACGCATGCGCACAGGCACACACACACGCATGCGCACAGGCACACACAAGCATGCGCACAGGCACACACGTGCATGCGCACAGGCACACACACGCATGCACACAGGCACATACACGCATGCGCACAGGCACACACAACATGCTGCATGCACACACCCTCTCTCTCCCTCTGTGCTGTTTGTTGTTGTCAGAACCGATCAAACAAAATAACAGTTGGCACTGCTGACCGATTGCTGATTTTCTTTCTGGACTAATATATATGCTGATCTTAACAGTAAAATACCAGAAATTACTGGTTAAAGCAAACCCTGAATAACATAATTTTTGTTAAAGTAGGTGCCTCACAGCACTGAACACTACAAAAATAGTACAACTCACATAGTGTACACTGAGAGATGATGTTTTATCACTTTAACATGCCACTAAGAAATATGTACGCATCAGCATGGTCCCCCACCCCACCCCCCAAAAAAACAACCACACACAAAACAAACACACATTCATTCAAGACATACTCACCATTTCTCAAAACAAAAAACACACAAAACAACCACACACATTCATTCAAAACATACTGACCATTTCTCTTGTTGTACTTTTCAATGAGAGTCTGTAGGTTGTACTCCTCAGCAAATGAGCTTGTCTCATCGATCAAGGAGCCCTGTCAGTGTAAGAACATACCGTTAACTTTTCACCACATCAGCTCAGTGCAGTGCATAAGCGCTAGTACAGCTTGCCTTGTACTGTAGCAAACAAGCACCGATATCTCTTTGAGACAAGAGCTGAACAAGTCTGCACAAAACCCTGGCAAAATTCACACATTCCTGTTTCAATTTACACTCTAACAGGTGGTAAGGTGCTGATACTAGTGATAGTGCCGACTACCCCTATGGTTGCACTTTAGTGATTGCACTAGACATTTTTCAAACCCGTGTGAAATCTATAAGGTGCTGAAAGTGGTTTATGGAAACTGCTCAGAGAATCACTGTAACCAGCCAGACACACAGCTGTCCTACTACTCAGCTCCCTTCCTAGTCTAAAATACTTTATGTAAATTGGTTTGGTAGGACTAGGAGACTAGGACTGTGCTCTACCTGTGTATAGAATATCATATTCAGGTTAATGTGTATCATGTGGGTTCTCAGGGCATTGATGAGCTCATGATAAATGTACATTAATATATTATAAAATACACACATGCGTACTCACACACGCGCGCACACACACACACTTTCTCACTGTGATGCATTTTCGTTTTTCGTTTTGAGAACCAGTCAAACAAAATAACAGATAGTATGTCTGACTGACTGCAGATTCTTTTTCCAGCATATGCTGATCATAACCAGTAAAATACTGGAAATTACTGGTTAGCGTGAACCCTGACTCCTGCTGTTACTGTAAGGTTAGAGAAAATTGCACTGGAGAGTTTGCTGTCCCAGTTACACTGGTCTCTTTGACTACAGCTTGGCAGCCATGCTGGAAAGGAATATAACTCCTAACCCCAAATCTGGCTGTTAGCGACACTCTCAAACTCACCATTGCCAGTGCAAGGTGAATGTCTGGAACAAAGCTGGAAACAACTCTTTAAACATGATGTGGTCCCACCAAAAAGTGGATTGACAGTGTGATTTGGAATTAAAGTTGTCATTACGACTACCGTCATAACCCAATAGTGAAAGCTGTGCAGCTGTTGCAAGTGCAGTCGTAACCCGTCAGAAAAGGGAACCACTGAGGTGGTGGCACTACAGTATACACAGGCACCTTATAGTGTCAATGCCCCTGCAACTGTGCAAGCCAAGGTTTGCTGACCAGCGACCAGTACCTCCAGGGTGAAGTGCAAGTGAAATCATAGCTTACACTACAGCAAGCACAATTACTCCTTTTGTCCCAGTTATATCCTGCCAAGCAGTACCCTGAGAGTTATGTGCCACTGACATCCTAACTTACAAGCGTTGATGCCTTTGTGAGCCAAGGTCGCAGTAATGTCGCAGTAATGTCCAGACCCTGTGGGTGATGTGATGTGCTACTGACATCATAACTTACATTACAGCAAGTGTTGATACCTTTGTGAGCCAAGGTCACAGTAATGTCAATGTCCAGACCCAGAGGGTGATGTACTACTGACATCATAACTTACATTACAGCAAGTGTTGATACCTTTGTGAGCCAAGGTCACAGTAATGTCAATGTCCAGACCCAGAGGGTGATGTACTACTGACATCATAACTTACCTTATAGTAAGTGTCAATGCCTTTGTGAGGCAATGTTTGCTGCTGTTGCAGTAATGTCCAACTGAGCAGTACCCTGATGGTGATATGCTACTGACATTGTAACTGACATTACAGAAAACGCTGATGCCTTTCTAAGCCAAGGCTTGAGTCTGTTGCAGTAATGTCCAGCCGGGTGGTACCCAAAGGGTGGTGTGCTACGACATCATCACTTACATTATAGCAAACGCTGACACCTTTGTGAGCCAAGGCTTGCTTCTGTAGTAGCATCCAGCCAAGCAGTACCCTGACTGTGGCATGCTACTATTGGTACTAACATCATAACTTACATTATAGCGACTGTCAATGCCTTTGTGATCCAAGGCCTGCTTCTGTCGCACTGTCAGATCCCCAGACACATAGAGCTGTGCTGCAGGTGAAGGTGCCACTTGCGTGACGATGGCTAGGGATTCCATGTGGAAAGAGGAATATTTCTGAAAAGGTTTATAATTTTTTTTTAAAGTGTAGCAAGCAAAAAGAAAAGAATGTGCCGAATTCTGCACTAAAACGACAATGACTGCGAGGACATATTATTAGGCAAACTTTCCACTCACAATCACATGCCAGAATTCACTGTTAAAAGTGTTACGATGTCTGATCTGTGACCCACCAAATGGCTGGTGCAAATATCAACCACAACAGAATGACCAGATTTTGAGCATTATTTTGAGTGTATTTCTCATTTCCTGCAACCCTGCCCTGCTCAACGACCCCCATTTTAACACACTATATTCAGGTAAAATGGCAACAAACAACAACTGGAAAATACACTATCCTGAGGTAAAAGTCTCAACAAAAACTGGAAAACAAGAACCTATACTGACAGTGGACACTTGAAATAAACCTGGCATACTGAAGAGACACAAAAACTGAGCAAAAATTACACCAACCAGTAGCTTGTAGTAAAAGAAGAGCACAAGTCGGACACCAACAACGTTTTCTGTGTCAAGCAATGGCATCTCCAAATTGAATCTCAGGAGATCTGGCCTGCCATCTCCATTCTCATCTTCTTCTCGAGACTGGAAAAATAAAATACTGTATAGTTTCAATGATCACAATTTATGTAGAATTTCAGTTCATATAACCTGGTGCTACTGCAAGTCTCAATTATAGTTACGTGGCTCCAGAGAAAGAGAGAGAAAAGCAGTTAAATATTTCAAACTCCATACTTAGTTTACAAAAGAAAACAAACAACAACAACAAAGCAGTTAAATATTTCAAACTCCATACTTAGTTTACAAAAGAAAACAAACAACAATAACAACAAAACAATCTGATTCCAAGTAATTCAAAGAAAAGATACAAAAGACAGCAAGCACTTTTAAGAACTTGCAGTGTCTTGAATTAGTTGAAAAGAATGTGCAGCTCATAACCAAACATGATGCCATGCATATTGCATTTATAACAGCAAACTATAACAAACAAAAAGTTGGAAATACTGCTGCTTCTGCCTGTCACTACTTCAGTACCTGATGATCAACATAGTGTGTCAAAAAAAGACATCTCTTTTTGTTTCTGGATGATTCTGAATGCTGAACCTATGTTCACATGGAATCCAGCTGAAAGGTATTGCTGAGGTGATGTTGGCAACCACGGAGAATGCTGTAACGTCTCTCTGGTACTCAGTGATCACATATTTGCAGATTACTCAAACTGTAAAAGGTATCAAGGTCAAAGGTACATAAGCCAGCATCCTGTACAAACTGCACAACAAGTTGCTCACAGTTTATCCACTGACAGGTAAAGTCTGCCAAATAGTTCAGCCAACATAATTATAATATGTGCTTGGCTACCATGAGCATACAGTTCATGCTCCAACTGACAGTAGTTTCTCACATCAAACACACAGTTTGAAAATGCTGACCACACATGCAGATCACTGTCTGTGTGGCAGACCTTGTCAAACTAAAGCTGATGGTGATACGCTTTGGTAACCAACTTTCACTCTGTACCCCAATGTAAGAGTACTGAGTAGACAGAGCAGGACAGACAAGCTCTAACTGAAACACATTCCATGAGACTTACCCTGATCTTTTTGCATCACAATACACTCATGGGGTTTGACTTTAAGCAGTCATATCAGAGATTTTTTATAGCATGGCATAAAATACAGTTTGCCTGCACATTTGTGACCCCCAACTTGCCTGAATACTCAATAATTTTTTTCTTCAAAAGATAAATAAGTGAAGAAAGTAAATCACAAAGCAAAAAACTAAACATTTATTTAAAGTAAACAATCATAATTATAACAACAGCATCTTTTAAGAAAGACAGCTAACCGTAATGACTGGGATTCTGAGGCGTTGCTCTTGGAGTTGATTGTACATCTGAAATGTGCTGTACGTCACATAGTCCCCCTGACCCCCATCAAGGTCAAGGACTAACATCAACTCATGTTTGAAGGCCACTACTGGAGACTCTTGGTATGTCGACTCCTTTATCCAGAAGCCTGAAATCAAAAGAAAGTCAAACTTACAAATGTGTTACAATCTTACAAGTTACATAACTTATGCTGAGATGGCAGCGGTTTCAGATGGCACCAGCCATGTAACAACCAAATAAAGCTATACATGTGTAAGTACACCACTTCAGTGGATATTCAAAAATGTGCTATTAAAGAGCTATGTACAGTCCCTGATTCAGAATCACATTTGACAAGAGTGGAGTCTGCTCAAGAGTGGAGAATAGTGCTATATCATATGAAACTTAAAAGCGATTAACAAGAACTATTACAAAGTACAAAACAACCATCTTTTGACACACTGAATAGCAACCTTTTTTTCTAGTAAACAGTAACATTAACAATCATGCTGATTTTTTGCTGACAATTATTCGCCTTTGTGTGCAAGGCAGTGGCAGGAAAGAGAGACTGAGAGAGAGAACAAAAAAGCTACTGACTAGTTTTCAGGTATCTGATTTGACCTCTCATGCTACCCTAGGGTCCCTGGGGCTATGCCAGCTCTTGCCATCATCTACCCTACTTTTGATTAGTTAACAATTTCACCCTAAAAAGAAAGAAATGTGCTCTCACTTCAAAGATGACATAGTCATGATAGTAGGAACTTCTTTTACTTCAGCTGCGGATGCAGGCAGAATTCCACTTTCACTGTCCCAGACTGGGACAGAAGGGGGGGGGGAGGGGGGGGTTGCATGGGTTGGGGGGGGGGGGGAGCTGTTTTTAATTTACAGCAGTTTGTGCTGGTGGAAGTCTGCTGAAACCTTCTACAAGTTTCTGGAACATGAATTATTACAGGCTGTCTACAGTAACAGATCATAGATCATTAGATGTCTCATAATGGTACTGGCGAAAGCCCCTCCCAGTGTGCAAAAAGAGGGTAATGGTACTGGCGAAAGCCACTACAACTGTACAAGTACAAGTGTGCAAAAAGAGGGTAATGGTACCAGCGAAAGCCCCTACATGTGTGCAAAAGGAGAGTAATGGTACCTGTGAAAGCCCATACAACTGTGCAAAAAGAGAGTAATGATACTGGTGAAAGCCCCTGCAAGTGTGCAAACAGAGAGTAATGGTACGAGCGATAGCCTATACAACTACAAGTGTGCAAAAAGAGAGTGATGGTACTGGCGAAAGCCCCTGCAAGTGTGCAAAAAGAGGGTAATGGTACCGGCAGAAGCCCCTGCAAGAGTGCACAAAGAGGGTAACGGTACGGGCGAAAGCTCCTACAACTACAAGTGTGCAAAAAGAGAGTAATGGTACTGGCGAAAGCCCCTACATGTGTGCAAAAAGAGGGTAATGGTACGGCGAAAGCCCCTGCAAGTGTGCAAAAAGAGAGTAATGGTACTGGCGAAAGCCCCTACAACTAGTGTGCAAAAAGAGAGTAATGGTACCGGCTAAAGCCCATGCAAGTGTGCAAAAAGGGAGTATCTTATTCCTTGATTATAATGCGATTTCAACAAGAATGAACTTGTGAAAACCCACCCGGTAGCAACCAAGTTATGAATGAAGTCTCTTCTCGTGTCGCTTTGAAATCTTACCTCCACTTCTGTAAGCGATGAGGAGAGGAATAATGAATGTAAGCAGAAAGCAACCAACTAGAAAAACGGATGCCTTGGAAATAACAGTCGCTTTGTAACGACGAAGTTCTGGGTGCGCGAATACTTCGTAGACCGCCATTTTCAAACACGGCAGGACTGCAGCAAATTAGTTGCTGAGTAAGTGGGACAAAAGACAAAAACAAAACAAAACAAAAAACGTGAGGTGGAAATATATTCGAAAATAAATAAATGGCATGACAAACATAACTGCTTCGACAGATCATTGTCACAAAATCCACAAAGCAAAAACTATTGAAAAACAAAACAACAAAAATCCAAGGGGAAATACTAGCTTTTCTGCAGTACGTCCGGTTTCCCAAACACGAACTCTCTTCCTGGACAGACCTACCCCTCCAACGGGTACCCGGTGTCCCAGCTGCAGCATTCCTACGGATACCCGTCCAACAACTTTCCTTGCTGCGAAATCCCTGGAGTGGTTGACATGAGACAGCAGCTTCAGTACCCGAGCTCCGAGTTCCCAGGGGGCGGGGTGTTCCCCGGGGAGATGGACCAGGAGGATGGATCTCAGCCGTTCATTGGCGCCACTGGCACGGACGGGTCCGGGTCGGGTGTGTACCCGTCTGATCCGTTGGCAGGAGCTGTGCTGAACGGTGGGTTTCCGGCAAGTGGGCAGATTTCGTACCCGGCTTCCTCGGGCATGATGACGATGCCTACTGCTTTCGATCCGAACTACAACCTTGGCTATCCTTCATGATGAGCCGCACCGTGTCTTGGCTGTGCTCGCTGTTTCGCGCTCAGCTGTGACGTATCAAACATGTCACTGATCGTCAGTGCTGTGACGTAATGTCACTGATCGTCACATGTCACTCATCGTCAGTGCTGTGATTCAGTATCAGTATTATGATCTTGAATGCAAGTCGGTGTATTTCCCTGACCAAATTAGTCTTGACTGACGTGGTACATCGTGTATTCATGAATGAATAATCACCCAGACATGGAATCACCCAGATATATACTGGTTCAAACAAGCATAACTCTTTCACATGCTGCTGGGAATTTGCTGAGGATTTGTACACAGAGTTCTAGCTTAGTAAATAACTGTGAATTAAACGAATGAATAAAACGAGGGGAGAAACAGTGAACAATGTTTGATAACCATTAGGAACACGGTTTGATCATCATTTGTTTGTTTGCAACACGTCTTTGATTATTGTAGTCCCAGTGTTGTGACAGGGGTCTGAGATTCAAACCACTCCAACGAGTACAAAAATCCGCTGGTAAGCTCATTCGCCTCTCGTAGAAGCAAAACACCCCAAACCTCTTAAGCAACTGCGCAGGTTTCCCATAGAGCAGAGAATTAAAAACAACCATCTTGTCTCTGCTATCCGATTATCCTTGGCACTGCTCCTCAATACTTGTCCAAATCTACGTCCTCTCTAGGTCTCTGCGTTCTTCTTCGGATGCCATAATAGAACTGCTCACATCCCCACCTTCAAAAGAAAACAGTACGGCACACAAATATAAAAATGTCCCCTTTTCACTCTCCCTGCCCGCAGTTCACCTGTCCAAACAGATTTTCTTTGATCACTAATGATCTTCTTTTCGGTGGTAAGTGCGTGTGTTTGTGTGTGGGTATTTGGCATTGACTGAATGTGCGCGTGTCTGCACGATCCTGAGAGTGAGTGTTTGTGTGCATGTTATTCGTTACTCTTTGCACGATTGAGTGTGTGTGTGTGTGTGTGTGTGTGTGTGTGTGTGTGTGTGTGTGTGTGTGTGTGTGTGTTATGACAATGATGCCACTTATTCTTTTTAGTTTCTGTGTAAATACTAATGTGTTCCATACTCATTCTTTCGCGTGTGTGTGTTTGTGTATGTGTGTGTGAGTGTGTGTGTGTGTGTGTGTGTGTGTGTGTGTGTGTGTGTGTGTGTGTGTGTGTGTGTGTGTTGTTTGTTGTTGTTTCCTTGTTTATGAAGTTGTAAAGCGCATTGAGTCGCGTTGAAAGTGCTATACAAACTCCCTATTATTATTATTCAGTAAAAAAAAATAAAAAAAATCAGGGTGCCAAATCGCTGAGTAACTTCAGAGAATTGGTGTTTTACGCCCAGTCAGCCAGTGCGGGTATATCAGGGCGAGAAAATCGCTGAAGAACAAAATATACCAGAGCACTGAAAGCGGCGTTGTGGAGGAATCAATAAGCACACACACAAAGCAAACCAATGGGTGCGTTCATACCCCGACCACCGCCACGGGAAAAGGGAGAGAATCAACGCTGTGCGCAGTTATTCAGTAACGAGGCCGGAACGTACAGAGGAGCGAGTACTGGCTTGTAAGCATTCGCGTCCACTGACGCTTTGACACAGCAGCTCAATTAGTGTTACAATCAAGTGGACACTTTGGTGCGTGCAAGTCGAGTCTTTCCTTCCGTTTTCAGCAATTTCTCTGAGGATAATAATCTTGAATCTTCCTTAGGAGATACACGCAGTTATGTAACTCGGCTCCTTTCTGGCGTACGTACACGAACTTTGGTCCCTACGCGTAGTGCTCAAAATTGGCCGACGAATTACAGGAACTGGTCAAGACAGTGCAGTTCATTACCACTCAGACCAGAGATACTACCAAAGAAACACTCAGTCTCTGCATGGTTTTAAATGTACCAGGGGCACTGCCTCCGTCTCATCTCTGTGACTGTCTTCAACTTTACACTGTCCCGTACTCTCGGCTCTGCTTCTGATAGTCTCAGCCTAAGATTCCTCGCACCTGACTCTCCACCATTGGTTCCCGCGCCTTTGCTGTTTTTGGTCGCTCTACATTGAATGACCTTCCTCTTCAACATAAACCCTCTCTGGACTCATTCGAATGCAGCCTAAAAACATTCCTTTACCTAAAACTATAGACCTGCCATGTTTTCTGTTCCGTGTTGCTGTCTTCATCCAAGTCTCCGTTTGCTGCCCGTTTTAAGCCGTGTAAATTTAGCTTTGTAGTCGGAATGCTCGCGTGTGTGTGTGTGTATGTGTGTGTGCGCGCGCGTGCCTGTGTGTGCATGTGCTCACGCGTGTATGTGCTTAGAATAGTCTCTATGGACAAGACTTTGCCTTTCTACAAATATCTTGTTATTGTTTATTAATATACTACAGCAGCAGAGCAGTGTCTCTGAGCTGCCCAGACAACCAGCCTTTTACTTACCATGCACACGCCTTTGGCATGTCACTGCCCACGGTGATCAGCGCACTGTAAAGATTGCACAACCACAGGTTCTTTCCCTTTTCCTGTCGGAGTGGCAGAACTCCCTCCTTCAGTCTCCATGACAGGTTGCGCCATCTGTAGGGCCAACACTTTTGGGGACTGAATACCGTTGATGCAAATGAATTCTTCACGTTATGTTTAATAAACCGTCCGCTTTCAACTCTTTTGTTCATTCGTTGTAACCGTTACTGGTTTTGCGTCAGACAGTCAGAGTCGTATGTAGAACCAAGATGCTGTAACTGAGTTGCAATATTCCTCGGATCAGTAATCGCCATTTCCTTCACTCCTTCTTGGGCAACGGCCAAAGACTAAAAAGATATAATGGTTGATGGCACGGGACCATACAGATAACGCGTAATATAATCATGCTGGTCGTGGCTCCATACGAACGAATGAGAATTTATGTGGCACATCAACACCAACATGCTCGAAGATAACCTTTTTTTAAAAGCTAGTTGTGCGGGACAACCTTACTAGTCAGTCTTACCTGTGAACACGAAAGCCCCCCCCCCCCCCCCCAAAAAAAAAAAAAAAAAAACCCCACACACACACAACAGAGGCAACAAATCTGCCGTTCAACTGAAAGCGCTCGTCCAAAAGTACGACGCGCAAGACTGATTGGCATCAATGCGCCTTCTGGAGCCCTCAGCCCCAGCATGGGAGGTAACTTTCCCTGGCTACCATCTTCTCCAGCTGGCCAAAAGGATTGCTTCCCTTAGACCAATCCCGCTGGGATTTCCA
>CAUZXP010000130.1:62722-67722 GCA_963584105.1 Alviniconcha strummeri
AGAGAACAAAACGTTACATAAACAAGAAACAAACAAATAAGAGTTGCTGAGTCACTTCAGGACGACTCTGAATAGAGAACAAAACGTTACATAAACAAGAAACAAACAAATAAGAGTTGTTGGGTCACTTCAGAACGACTCTGAATAGAGAACAAAACGTTACATAAACAAGAAACAAACAAATAAGAGTTGTTGGGTCACTTCAGGACGACTCTGAAAGAGAAGAGAAGAGAAAGAAGAAAGAAAGAAACTTCACATAAACAAGAAACAAACAAATAAGAGTTGTTGGGTCATCTCAAGACGACTCTGAATAGAGAAGAGAAAGGGAGAGAAAAAAGAAAAGAAAAAAGAGAAAAAAAAACGTTACATAAACAAGGAACAAACAAATAAGAGTTGTTGGGTTTCAACGTCCTGCCAGCGCACAGGGTCACCCCAGGACGACTCTGAATAGAAAGCAAAGCGTTACATGAACGAAGAAGAACTTGACTGACTAATAGTGTTGTTGCTCTCTTGGATTCGAAAGTTCCGTCAACCGATTAGGGTCAACTCAGGACGACTGGCAAACATTACATAAAGGAAGAACAAACTAATAAATAAGAGTTCTTGTGTGTGTGTGTGTGTGTGTGTGTGTGTGTGTGTGTGTGTGTGTGTGTGTGTGTGTGTGTGTGTGTGTGTGTGTGTGTGTGTGTGTGTGCGTGCGTGCGTGCGTGTGTGTGTGTGTGCGTGTGTGCGTGTGTGTGTGTGCGTGCGTACGTGCGTGTGTGCGTACGTGCGTGTGTGTGTGTGTGTGTGTGTGTGTGTGTGTGTGTGTGTGTGCGTGCGTGCGTGCGTGTGTGTGTGAAGCGTGTAAGCTGTTTTTCGTCTTTTTCTTTGTGTTAATTACTTATTGATTTTTTAGTTTCCTGTCAACCCACCTGAGGACGAAGTTAAATCATGCATTCAAAACTGCATCAAAACAAAAACGGGTCATCAAATGACAAGTGAAAACCTGGCATACTGTTCCGGACACGATTACGCTGTCTGTTTTTTTTTTCTTCTTCTTTTTTTTTTTTTCTTCTTTTTTTTCCTTTAACAGATCATGGAACAACTGCATGTTTATTCAAAAAGAAAAAAAGAAAGTTTTTGTTTGTTTGTACATGTTGTTTTTGTTTTTATCGTTTTCTTTCGTGTCTATCGAAAAAATCCTTCGTATTTAGACTTGTGTGGGCGTTTGGGAAAAAAAAAAAAAAAGAATCTTTTTACTCTCGGCTTTGATTTAAAGGGGTTCAAAAACGCTTTGATGCTGTTTCAGATGGGAAGAGCATAACAGGACACGCACGTCCCCCGCGGTAGGTGGAACATGCAGCAGTATATTCTGACCTGTACTCCAGTCTGAAAAGAAACACAAGTCCTTGATATCTGTTGCTGTTCAGCAATGGAGACCTGGATTTCTGCGTCCACGGTACCTGACCGTTCGATGCGCGAGTACAGACCTGGCTGTAATCACACATTTCTGCTAGTGATGTCTTTATCCCCGAACGATCTAATTCAGAAGTTATTCATAGATTATGCCACAATAAATTCCTAACATCCAGTTATGATGAAATGAAACAAGCAGACAAAAACGATTTTCGGTGAATAATTCACAATGCCGCTAAGAACTGAGTTTTATATCGGTATAAATTGTCTCATCAGACGTGTCGTCAATGGGGTGGGGTGGGGGTGAGATGAGTTGTTGTTGTTGTTGTTGTTGTTGTTGTTGTTTTGGGGGGGAGGGAGAGACGGGTTCAGGAGCATTTCTTCTTAAGCAATGGTTTGTGGCCAAAGCATTGCATTTGAGCAACTCTGTTAAGTTTTCTCTAATCATAACTACAGCCATGGATTTCACGGCTTGCTCCACATGCTCCAGATCTGCTCTGCACACTTGCAGCACATATTGTTTTGTATTTTGTTTTTGAAACCGGAAATCGTACATATAATTTCAAATTTTGTAACAGTTATGGCAGCCTCCTTTGAAGCACACTACACATTATTCCTGAACATTATTTTTCTCGTGTAAAAAGAATGTTTGAGCTGGCATGTATGTATTGCTTTCTTGAACATGTTACCTTTGATATTTTCTCTCACTTAACGTTGAAGATGTCGAAGAATGCTGTGAAGCGCAATAAGTTCGTGTAGACCAGAGAACAGCGCTATATAAAGTTTTATTATTGTTGTTGTTGTTGCTGTTGTATATGATAAAGAACCGCTAGGAAAGTTGAGAATAAATTAGCTAGCTAGGTCGGTCTGGGTGTCCACACACTATTTCTGTGGGGCTAGTCAGTGCAATGCACTGAGTCGAAAGGGCAAAAATTGAACTGATAATCAATACAACTTTGTCACACTCCAGGTTTCGATTTCTTTTACCCGTTGGACCCCCCCCCCCCTCCCCCTTCCTAAAATAAAAACAAAAATCTTTGAGGGCGGACAGGTTCACTAATCTTGACTGATTGCCGATGGCAATTCTTTCTGTCGTCAAGAGTTCGCGACTTTCGTGGAACATTTTGTAGCCTTCGGAATGACGCTTTTTTTCTTTTTTTTTTCTGATGCTTTACTTGTGTCATTCGGGATTCCTGTGGCGATCGAACGCAACTGTGGGGGATGTTAAGATCCAAGAACAAATTGCTGTGGGATTCTTGTGGTGACCTTACGCGTTTGAAAGGATGGTAAAATCTGAGAACTAACTCGGACCGTGTGGTTTCCTGTGGTGACCTCACGCGTTTGAAAGGATGGTAAAATCCAAGAACAAACTCAATCCGTGTGGGTTTCCTGTGGTGACCCCATAATTTTGAAAGGATGTTAAAATCCAAGAACAAATCCAAGAACAAACTCGATCCGTATTGATTTTCTGGGTTGAGAGGATAGTAAAATCCAAGAACAAACTCGATCCGTATTCCTGCTGTGGACCTATACCTTTGAAGGGATGTTAAAACCAAAGAACAAACTGCGTGTGGGTTTCCTGTGGTGACCCCATAAGTTTGAAAGGCTATTAAGATCCAAGAATAAAATAATTGTGTGTGGGATTCCTGCCGCGACCCTATGCGATTTGAAGGGCTGGTATAATCCAAAAACAAACTGCGTGTGGGTTTCCTGTGGTGACCCCATAAGTTTGAAGGGATGCTGATATCCAAGAACAATTGCGTGTCCACAGAAACCGTAGGTTTTTTTTCTTAGGGGCGGGAGCCCAGTACATCCACCTCGACTTTCACACAGCTCCTGAACTTTGAATATAAGAAGAACAGTATGTGTGTTCTGGGGGCGGGGGGGGGGGGGTAAATAAGTAAGTAAACATGGTGCTTAACGTCCACAGAAACCATAAGGCTTATTAGGGACGGAGAGAATGGGGGGAAGGAGGTATGGAGGTGGGGGAAGAGGGAGAGACCTATCGCTACATTGTCACCACCAGAATGACCTGCATTAAGATGGGCAGCGATGAGAACCATTTTAATGTTTCATTAATTGTGAGGGACAAAGTCACAAGACAGTGTCCATGCACAGACCACAACTTTTGAAGAGAAAGGAGAGCCGAAGCGGTATCGAATCGAGGGCCTTCCGCTTACCAGCCTACCGCCTTACCGCTAGGCCAAACCGGCTCTCATGGGGAGGGGGGGAGGGGGGAGATTATATACCTATCGCTACAGTGTCACCAGCAGAATGACTCCTACGTGAGAATGGGCAGCGACGAGATTCATTTTAATGTTTCATTAATTGTAAAGAACAAAGTCACAAGACTGTCTACAGACCACAACTTTTGAAGAGAAAGGAGAGCCGAAGCGGATTGAAACCGTGGTCCCTCTGCTTACCAGCCTAACGCCTTACCGCTAGGCCAAAGAGGCTCACAATTTCGTCCACAGTTGTCTAATGGCCATGCAGCGCAGACGTAGGCGACACGCCGCAGCAGCAGGCCACTAGTACGCCACCGGCGTCAAAACGTTAGCGTTGCTGCGGCAGACTGCCACGTACAACTCCGTCGCACACACGAGCCACGGTCAAGCCACAGTGTTTAAGTGGCAGGCGTTCGGCGATGCGAATGAACCTTGACCAGCAACCTCACACTTACCTTCCAAGCACTGTCTCGTCATCGTAGCAATAGACGATTTCCGAAAATAACAGGCGAAGATAATTTGACAGTTTTCTTACTCCGGGAGAGTGAAGTCCCCTGAATAGAGGCGGCTGCAGAGAAGAGCCGATCTGCGACAGTTTTAGATCTTCGGGCTTAGACCTGTTATAATTTATACTAGACTACCATCTGGGGGAACCTACTATCCGATCTGCCTGTTCCCCAGTGAGTGAGTGCAGTGAGTGCTTGATCGGCATTTATGATGCTTTTTCTGCCTTTTGTTTACGGGTATCCGTCATCTTCTACACGTGCTCACTATACCCCCAACAAAAGCCCGTAGGCACTTACCTAGCGCTGTCCCCTGGATTTCCGAAGATCGTCTATTGTACCGATCGTATACATGGCAGGGACGGGGTGGGTCTGAACGATTTCTCGGTTTTAATTCAAGGCTACTGGTCTCGCCATTTCTGAATCGGAAAGCTATGTGCCACCCGAATTTCCCGCATGGGTTTAATGAAGTATTACCCCCCCCCCCCCCCCCCCACACACACACACACACAAACTCCCCTCCAACCCCTCCCCTCAAAAGTATAATAAATAGAGGGGGGGGGGGGGGGGGGAATCCTCGCAGACGAGGAAAAAGCCACAATCACATTCCCTACCCTCCCCCCCACCACCACCACCACCCCCTCACACACACACACACACACATACCCCAACCCCCCAAAAGGACAAAAAGCCATGACCAGGGGCATCGATCGCTTTTGACACATATTGTGGCAACAAGGATAGCTACTCGGTTGGTTAGTTCACATTTTACGCCCAGTAAACCGCGAAGGCCGTATCAGGGCGAAGCAAAGCTGCTGGTATAGCTCACACTTCGGTTTGCGTTGAAAAGGACTGGGGGAAATCAAGCTGAATG
>CAUZXP010000130.1:72722-85222 GCA_963584105.1 Alviniconcha strummeri
AACATCTGTACGCACGTTATAAAAACAAAAACAAAACAAAAAAACATTGACAACATTCGACACATGAAAACACTGCAGACATTGGAAAAATGGGCAGCGCTGCTTTTGCGGATGGTGTGTCTTGCCCGTGTAAGGCGACCCGAATTTCCCGCAAGGGACCACGAAGTGCTGAAAACAAAACAAAAAACCTCTTAAGACTGAACTCGCAGACCGATCATATACTTTTTGATGATGATGATGATGACGATGACGATGATGATGATCGCTTTTATAGAGCGCTATTCTCCGCTCTCCAGCAGACTCACTGCGCTCGGTTGTGATTCTACATGAGTGAATAGCTTTTACACCTAGCTCTCCTCCAGTAGAACGGCCGGTGGTGTGACGCCTTTGGCTTTCATTCCGCAGGTACAGTCTCCCGGCCCATGCTCCTCAGCACTTCATGACTATGATATGACGGTGTCCGGTTCGGACAGGGTCTTGAAAAACGCACACTTCAAGCCTTGTTTCCGGAAACCTTCCTCCAAACTCTGTCTTAATTGGCTACCCAAACTGAAGGGCACTCCTTATCTCCGCGCAGCTGTCCACCGACGCTGTCAACGCTCTCGGAAAGGTCTGGGTACTGTAAACATGGTGCTTAACGTCCACAGAAACCGCATGATAAGGCTTATTAGGGACGAGGAGAAGGGGAGTGGGGGTGGGGGGTGGGGGGGAAGTAAAGGGGGTATGGAGGTGGGAAAAGAGGGAGATTATAATCATACCTATCTCTACACTGTCACCACCAGAATGACTCCTGCATTAAGATGGGCAGCGATGAGAGCCATTTTAATGTTTCATTAACTGTGAGGGACAAAGTCACAAGACAGTGTCCACAGACCACAACTTTTGAAGAGAAAGGAAAACCGAAGCGGCTTCGAACCGAGGTCCCCTGCTTTCCAGCCTAACGCCTTACCGCAAGGCCAAACCAGCTCACGTTTGTGTACTGACATGTGGAAGCAAAATAGCGTCGAAACAGGCACGAAAACATAAAGCGGGTGGGTGGGGGGCGTCTCGATTCAGACGAGTTTGGTTTAATCAGTTCTGCTGGTGTCGTAGTTGTACCAAAAGAATCAATGTGAACGGTTATAAAAGAAACGCCTGATATATTCTGACTTGTCTGTTGTATATTTACTGCCGTGCCATTTGAGCATATCGAAAATGTTTTAGTTAGCTGACTGTTTTCGGAGGCTTTCGGCGTGACCAGTTATAACGGTTGTTGGAGGAAGGATGTCGTAAACCAGTGCTTCGAGTCTGGAAAACGCATTATCTGTCTGAACACTTCAACTCGTCTTTCTCGCAGCTAGGCTTCGTTTGCTGGCTGCTTTGCCCGCCAGTCTGTCTGCTGGGTCATCTCCATTGACAAAGCATCATCCAGTCTGTCTGCTGGGTCATCTCCATTGACAGAACATCATCCAGTATGTCTGCTGGGTCATCTCCATTGACACAGCATCATCCAGTCTGTCTGCCGGGTCATCTCCATTGACAGAACATCATCCAGTATGTCTGCTGGGTCATCTCCATTGACACAGCATCATCCAGTCTGTCTGCTGGGTCATTTCCATTCACAAAGCATCATCCAGTCTGTCTGCTGGGACATCTCCGCTGACAAACCATCATGCATCCAGTCTGTCTGCTGAGTCATCTCCATTGACAAAGCATCATCCAGTCTGTCTGCCGGGTTATATCCATTCACAAAGCATCATCGAGTCTGTCTGCTGGGACATCTCCACTGACAAACCATCATGCATCCAGTCTGTCTGCTGAGTCATCTCCATTGACAAAGCATCATCCCGGGCAGTCTGTCTGCTAGGTCGTCTCCACTGACAAAGCATCATCCAGTCTGTCTGCTGGGTCATCTCCATTGACAAAGCATCATCCAGTCTGTCTGCTGGGTCATCTCCATTGACAAAGCATCATCCAGTCTGCTGGGTCATCTCCATTGACAAAGCATCATCCAGTCTGCTGGGTCATCTCCATTGACAAAGCATCATCCAGTCTGCTGGGTCATCTCCATTGACTGGACGTCAAACAAAACGTCCAGTCTGTTTGCTGGGTCATTTTCTTTGACAGAACATCCAATCTGTCTGCTCGGTCATTTCCGGTCAATTCCGTTGACAGAACGTCCTGTCTGCCTGCTGGCCCATTTCCATCGACGTCAAGTCTGTCTGCTCGGTCATTTCCGTTGACAGAACATTCAGTCTGTGTACTCGGTCATTCCCTTGACAAAACATTCAGTCTGTCTGCATGTTCATTTCCATTGACTAAACATTCAGTCTATGTACTCGGTCATTTCCTTTGACAGATCATCCAATCTGCCTCCTGTCCCATTTCCATTGACAGGACGTCAGGTCTGTCTGCTCGGTCATTTCCCATAACAGAACATCCAGTCTATGTACTCGGTCATTTCCATTGACACAACGTCCAGTCTGTCTGCTCGGTTATTTCTCATTGTCAGAAGGAGGAATGTCAAATATGGTCGCATATCGGTCGTCTATGTTAGCACCTTCCCTTTTTTTAATTCCTTTTTTAAAAATATTTTTTATATTTTTATTTATCACTGGAGCTTGTTGAATCTGTGGAAATTGATCAGACAAACGAAAATGAAATAGTATTTATGTTTTATCCTGTGAATAGATTATTGTTCAGCCTGAAATGACAGAGAGCTTCACCGGCTCCGATTTCCCATTTGTAAGCAGGCCCTTTTTCATTCCTCTTCTTCTTTTGCGTTCTAGCATGGCTCTGCTTCATTTGGTCAATCCGATGCTTTCGATGAAGGCTGTGGTCGTCAAGAGGTCATCCAAGTTCCCCTGCAGCTGTTCTTGCAGCGTTGATCCATAGGGCCACTGCTGCGTTCTTGCTTGTTGTGAAGAGGGGGCAGAACTGTAGAACTGTAGTACTGTCTGGCATGGGCAGTCTGGTAGTACTGTCTGGTAGTACTGTCTGGTATGTGCCAGCTGTGGAGCAGGCCGCGGTGTCCAGTCCTAAGGCCTGCTGTTGCTGCTGTCACTCAAGGCGGAGGACTGGCTCATTTCGGATTTCTAGGAGGGCGTGTAACGCTTCATCCACATCGTATTCCTCACGGCCAGTGTCACCATCCTCCAGCCCTGTCATCGCCTTCCTGTTTCGGCAAAAAAGGATTTTCTCCCAAAGGCCGGCCGCCTTCACCTCTCTCATCAGTCAGACACTTTGCCGTCATTATTTTCCAATCTCCAAGAAACCCATCTGGTCAACAGGAAGCTGACGCGCACACTTAGCACTGGCGACACAAAACGTTAACACTGTGGGATTCTGCTGTCGATTTTTCAGTTATGTCGGCATGTGTTGGTGGGTGTGTTTTGGTAAAATCGAAGTGCGGATTCACTCAGGGGAGGTAATTAGCGGCGCTTAGGAGGACGCCACTGCGTGAGTGCGTGGTCGATCAGAGTATAGCTGTACAAGGGTGTGTGTGGCTTTCAATTGTAGTGTCCGTTCTATTAACTATTTGTGTCCCATCTACTGTGATGCCTTCCCTGAGGAGACACGCTCGGCGCGGTAACGCTGACGCAAAATTAAGGTTCTGTCTGAAAGGAAAAAAAAGGGGGAAAAAAAGAGGTACATATTTTCTTCTTCTGAAAAGGTCGTCTTTCCTGGTTTGCAAACTGTGTGTATGCAAGTATCTTGTTCCATAAACTATTATTATGATAATACAACAACAATAATAATAATAGACAACTCTTATATAGCACTATTATCTGGTCTAGACAAACTCACTGCGCTTTACAACATTCGGATTAATACTCCCTTGTATTGTTTCTGGATTATTCATATTGATTTTTAGTTCACTGTTTTTCCAAGCACTGGACACGAAAACAGCATAGCTCAACCCAAAACAGATATGTGTCTTAGCTCTCCGTCTCTTTTCACATCGTTTTCTACCGTTTAACTATTGTTTAAGTGTCGTTTTATAGCTTGATAAAGAGGATCAGCCGGAAACTGTGCATGTTGGATTTATTTTCCTAATTAACAGCGTTCTTTTCAACCTTTTATATGTTCGGATCTTGTTTCAGAACGCTAGCAGTCATTCTAGTTTCAGATGTTTCGTTTCAGTGACAGCTTATCCGAGAGGGCATTGGTGCCTGAACTTTTATCTGCGTGTAATAAAGTTCAGTCAGTGAGTCAGTGAGTCAGAACTCCCTCCACCGTTCTGGCAGGGGGGCTACTTTCCATGAACGGTGAAACTTGGATCGCACTTTATCCCACTGTACCACAGTGCCTGATCTCGCTGGTCCAGATAACTGACTTTGTCGTTGTTGTTGTTGCTACTGTTGACGGTCTACAGCTTGCTCGTTGCCAGGGATGTCGTGGTTGTTGTTGTGGCACCGGGGGTCACCCGGTAGGCCTGCATGCAACTGTACATTGACACATGCATTCCACGGGTTGAGAGGATTACGTGTGTGTGTGTGTGTGTGTGTGTGTGTGTGTGTGTGTGCGTGTGTGTGTGTGTGTGCGTGTGCGTGTGTTTGTGTGTGTGTGTGTGTTTGTGTGTGTGTGTGTGTGCGTGCGTGCGTGCGTGTGTGTGCGTGCCTGCCTGCCTGCCTGCGTGTGTGTGTGTGTGTGTGTGTGTGTGTGTGTGTGTGTGTGTGTGTGTGTGTGTGTGTGTGTGTGTGTGTGTGTGTGTGTGTGTGTGTGTATGTGTGTGTGTGTGTGTGTGTGTGTGTGTGTGTGTGTGTGTGTGTGTGTGTGTGTGTTTTAACCACATCACACATTAGGACCCGCATGCAGTCTTCGGAAGATGTATCTCCAATTCAGGAAGTGGGACGCTGATATGCAAGACAGTTATTATGGCTGAAGATACTCCGCACATAGCTACGCAGCGTCTTACTACATTTGAATGCAACCTTGGTGTTCTTGCTGATTTCGCTGTGACATGACACAGCCAATGCCTTTGCATTCTTGCTGGTGGCAGTGTGTTGTGACACAGCCCAAGCCTTGGCATTCTTGCTCGTGTCAGTGTGTTGTGACACAGCCAAGCCCTGGTGTTCTTGCTGGTGTTGATGTGTTGTGACACAGCCCAAGCCTTGGTTTTCGTGCTGGTGTCAATGTGTTGTGACACAGCCCAAGCCCTGGCGTTCTTGCTGGTGTCGGTGTGTTAATTCTTACACAGCCCAAGCCTTGGTGTTGTTGCTAGTGTCAGTGTGTTGTGAAAGCCCAAACCTTGGTGTTCTTACCGGTGTCAATGTGTTGTGACACAGCCCAATCTAAGGCAGAGAAATGTCCCAATGAATAAAGCATGCATGGTTCGATCGTAGCTATGTACGTGGAAAGGGTTTAGCGGTCGGCAAGACAGCAAAGGACTTTGCATAACCTGTTTCATCCCTCGTGCACACAGCGTTGAACGATTGCCCTTCAAGACGGACTACATGCAGCGACAGCCCGCATGGTCATGACCTGCGGGGCGCTAGCTGTTGGTATAGCCTGTAGTTGCTATAGCATGTACTTGCCATATAGCATGTCGTTACTATAGTTGCTATAACAGGCAGTTACTATAGCCTGTAGTTGCTATAGCATGTACTTGCCATATAGCATGTCGTTACTATAGTTGCTATAACAGGCAGTTACTATAGCCTGTAGTTGCTATAACATGTACTTGCCATATAGCATGTCGTTACTATAGTTGCTATAACAGGCAGTTACTATAGCCTGTGGTTGCTATAGCATGTACTTGCCATATAGCATGTCGTTACTATAGTTGCTATAACAGGTAGTTACTATAGCGTGTAGTTGCTATAGCATAATGTAGCTGCTATGGCATGTAATTGCTATATAGCCTGTAGTTGCTATAGCATTAGTTGCTATATAGCATGCCATTTCTATAGCATGTAGTTGCTATATCATTAGTTGCTATAGCATGCAATTGCTATATAGCCTGTAGTTGCTATAGCCTGTAGCTGACAGAGACAGAAAGAGGGAGAGACAGACAGGCAGACAGATAGAGACAGACAGATCGAGACACAGAGAGAGGGGGAGACAGAAACAGACAGAGAGAAAGACGGAGAGAACTGAACGAAGACACAGAGAGAGAGAGAGAGAGAGAGAGAGAGAGAGAGAGAGAGAGAGAGAGAGAGAGAGAGAGAGAGAGAGAGAGAGAGAGAGAGAGAGAGAGAGAGAGAGAGAGAGGAAGGAGAGATTCCGGACGAGGGGAGTAATTAAGCGAGAGAGAGAGGGTAATCGAGCTGCCAAGTGAAACAAAGATGCGCAGTGAGAAAGGGTAACTGTGGCATGGCCAGAACGATTCTGAACGGGTTGACATATAATTATGCTCTGCACGCAAAATCTCACTCGTCCAGCTATCAATGCTCTCTGCCTTAATAATCGATAACTAAGTCACTGGAAGGCCGTGAGTGACCCCTTTCATTTCAGATTTATTTTTCATTGCAGAAGGCATCGCCGAAATTCTCTTGGAAGAAAACTGTTACCTTGTTTGCCCTGAGGACGAAACGAAAAAGAAAAAAGAAAAAAAAAGAAAAAAGAAAAAAAGAAAGGCACGTGTCAAAGAGGCCAGCTGTGCGTTATCAAAAAGCCTGTAGTAGTAGTAGGACCCCATGGTCCTTAAAGTTGGGTCAATTAATCCTTTATCATTTTCGTCAAAGGTTCTTCTTCTTCTTCTTCTTCTTCTTCTTCTTCTTCTTCTTCTTCTTCTTCTTCTTCGTCGTCGTCGTCGTCGTCGTCGTCGTCATTTTATAGTAATAATAATAATAGCAATGCTAAGAACAATAAATCAACAATAACCATCGTCATATCCATTATCATTATTACCACCATCAGCATCAAAATCAGCATCATATTACTACTGCTACAAAGATTAGTAAGGACGATACTACAATTATCGAAACTTATTACCACCACCACCACCACCACCACCACCACCGCCACTACTATTATTACTACTACTACTACTATTGCTGCTGCTGCTGCTGCTGTTGCTGCTGCTGTTGCTGCTGCTGCTGCTCCTCTTCCTCCTCCTCCTCCTCCTCCTACTCCTCCTCCTCCTCCTCCTACTACTACTACAGGCTTAATGAAAATCACTATTCTTCACAGTCAGGGCAATTTCGCGAACGGTAGCCACCGGCCTAGAAAGCCTTATAATTGATACTCTACGAGTAATGTTATCAGAGAAGCTGTACGTAGGTGACTATAGACTGTCTGTCGTTGTGAATAGTACTTCGCTTAGCTCTACACTCCTTCACATCCCCTCCGTTCTTCTTCTGGCGCGCTTAGCTTAGAGTCTCGATCACGCGCCAGTGACAACCCCGAGCCTCGCTTTCGGACACCCTTTCTCCAAACTCTGCCATAATTGGTTACGCTGTTTGATAGGGCACTTATCTCCGTGCAGCTGTCTACCGAAATTACCCCTAAGACTAACACTATCAATGCTCTCAGTAAAATTTGGGAACAGTTTGAAGGGGAACTAACACTGTGGAATCAATATGGCTTTGAAGCATGCATCGGGTGAGTCCACCCTGTTAAAATATATATATTTCTCGATTCGAACAATTTGGTATTAGCTTTTTGGACCCAGAATATAGCTTAGTCGCAATTCGACGAATACCCCGAACTGAGTTCGCGAAACAAACGTTCGCCCGATTAAGAACCAACTGTATCCGCCAAACCTTTTTTCATGTTCGACGAAAACCCCGAACTAAGTTCGCGCAGCAAATGTTCGTCCAGTTAAGAACGGGCTTAACGCTAACATTCCTCCTGTCCCACCTCATGCCTCATACCTCATATCTCACCCCAGTGCTCCTTTCCCCTCACCTCGTACCTCATTCCTAACCCTAACACTCCTTTCGCCATACCTCATACCTCATTCCTAACACCCAACACTCCTTTCGCCTTACTTCGTACCCTAACACTCCTTTTCCTCCAGCCTCGTACCTCATTCCTAACCCCAACATTCCTTTTCCTCTTACGTCTCACCTCATTTCTAACCCTAATACTCCTTTTCATCCAGCCTCGTACCTCATTCCTAAACCTAACACTCCTTTCCCTCCAACCTCTCACCTCATTTCTAACCCTAACACTCCTTTTCCTCCAACCTCTCACCTCATTTGTATCCTAGCACTCCTTTTCATCCATCCTCTCACCTCACTTGTAACCCTAACACTCCTTTCCTCCAACCTCTCACCTCATTAAAAACAAAAACAAAAACAAAACATTCTAAGCCTAACACTCCCTCGCTCGCTTTCCCACCAACCGCAGCCTCTGTTAGATCCCTAACATCCCGCTTCGTGCCCTGTCCCTAACGCACCTCATCCTAACCACTACACTCCAAATCCTATTCATCCATGTCCCTAATTCACCTCATCTTAACCACTACACCCCAGATCCTATTCATCCCTATCCCTAATTCGCCTCATCCTAACCACTACACCCCAAATCCTATTCATCCCTGTCCCTAACTCGCCTCATCCTAATCACTACACCCCAAATCCTATTCATAGCCCCGTGGGTATTGCCTGAACCATACCGCCTCCAGATGTCACATATGAATAATGATACGTCGTCGGACAAATCAGGCTGGAGCGGAAACGTCGCAACTACTTTGAACTAGCGAGGATCCAGACACGTTTCTAGTGTCTGAATTGACGTGGACCTTGCAAAGCTAACTAGGTCATAATTATAGCATTGCAGCAAACAGCCAGAGATCAGTTTCCTCGCGGGAAGAACTACGCGTACGTTCCTTCGAACAAAACTTGTTCCTTTCCCATCTGTGGATTTCCTTGCAAGACCAGTGCACAAGCATTGCAAAATTTAACTGATGGTGCCTCGTCAGTGTGAGTATCGTGACCCGGGAAAGAATAATACAGTGGACGCACAACATTCTCTAAAAGACACTTGATGGATGGGTGTGTGTGGGGGTGGGGGGGGTATACTGTGGGCGGGCAGGGGGGAGCAAAATCCTCCGACGACCCTCCTATGACAAGTTCTATGTAAAATCGAGCAGATCGATATTTTTCGATACCTATTAACCAAGACAATCAGCTATTTAACCCATTCACTGCAACAGCCTGTAAAATGTCCGCACTCCGAAGTGCACACACACATGCCTGCAGACAGTATATGTTCCGGTCCTATAACAAATTATTTTCAATACTGTGCGTTTTTATGGAAGTCCTTTGACATGCTAACGCGAAAATGAAAACGTAAATGTTTAAGAATTTTAAATTTTACACTTTTATCGGTCGTTTTTATTTGACATCACGGCAGTGAAGGGGTTAATATTGACGCGCCAGATTCAAGAGACAAATATCCATAATATCCAAACAGCACAGGCTAGCCAAAGTAAGGCTTCCCCTACTCCTCTCCTCCACCCCCACCCAATCATTGATTTTACTGTAATAGAAATTGTCGCTAAAAACAACTGAAAGTTGTGTTCCATTTAAGGCCCAAACCGCCATGAGTTCCGGCTTAAGTTTACACAGTTGTCTTTTTGTCTGATTGATGCAGCCAACCTCATTACTTAATAGCTGTGCTTGGGGAAGGAAACAGAAGTAGTGGACGGAATATTACCCGAAACTCGAATGAGATGGAGTCAGAGCTGTGGCAACATTCGCGGGCAAGGCATTCCAGGACAATTATCTTACGGAATGCTAGTAAAACAGTGTGTGTGTGTGTGTGTGTGTGTGTGTGTGTGTGTGTGTGTGTGTGTGTGTGTGTGTGTGTGTGTGTATGTGTGTGTGTGTGTTTGTGAGTGTGTCAGTGTGTGTGTGTGTGTGTTTGTGTGCGTCTGTGTGTGTGTGTTTGTGAGTGTGTCAGTGTGTGTGCGTGCGTGCGCGCGTGTGTGCGTATGTGTGTGTGTGTGAGTGTGTCAGTGTGTGTGCGTGCGTGCGCGCGTGTGTGCGTGTGTGTGTGTGTGTGTGTGTGCTTGTGAGTGTGTGTGTGTGTGTGTGTGTGTGTGGCTGTGTGTGTGTGTGTGTTTGTGAGTGTGTCAGTGTGTGTGCGTGCGTGCGCGCGTGTGTGCGTATGTGTGTGTGTGTGAGTGTGTCAGTGTGGGTGCGTGCGTGCATGCGTGCGTGCGTATGCGTGCGTGCGTGCGTGCGTGCGTGCGTGCGTGCGTGCGTGCGTGCGTGCGTGCGTGCGTGCGTGCGTGCGTGCGTGCGTGCGTGCGTGCGTGCGTGTGTGTGTGTGTGTGTGTGTGTGTGTGTGTGTGTGTGCTAATTCCTGTTCGAGTTAAAGTTGCTAAGCGCGGAATCACAATGTATCTCTCACGCGAGAACATCATCACCTCGGCAAACACGACTGGGGGATGGAGTGACGAATGAGCTTCTATTCCTACTAACACATTCAGGACAAAGAGACTGATGAGTCGCGAGGTCAGCATGGAGTCAAATGGAAGCTAGCTAGCGCAATCAGAGAAGCCATTTCATCCCCCCCCCCCCCCCCCCCCAATAAATATTGCAGAGGTGCGAGGTATAGGAATGATACGTGCTTGTTGAAGCGAGTTCAAAGCAACTAAAAACCAATGTCTTGACTGCTCACGGAGGCGAGTGAAAAACAGGAAAACGTAAAATAAGAACAGGATACGAAAAATGAGAAAGGAGGGAAGGAAGAAGAGGGTGAGGATGAGTGAGAGAAGAAGAGGAGGCGTAGAAGAAGAAGAAGAAGAAGAAGAAGAAGAAGAAGAAGAAGAAGAAGAAGAAGAAGAAGAAGAAGAAGAAGAAGAAGAGAGTGGAGATGGAGAGAAGGTAGAAAGAAGGTAGAAAGAAGAAGAAGAAGAAGAAGAAGAGAGAGAGAGAGAAAGAAGAAGAAGAAGAGCCGAGAAGGCAACTCCAGTTTCAGTTTTCCCCGTTGGTCAAACTAATCATTGGAAGAAATGCATTTTTAAAGCACTATTAGAATATATATATTAGTTGCAGTCTGCCTGTATGAAAAATAGGCTGAATCAGTAACACATACACACACACACACACACACACACACACACACACACACACACACACACACACACACACACACACACACACACACACACACACACACACACACACACACACACACACACAATGTCTTGACATTAGCACACTTTAATTGGTACTGAATAAAACAAACGAACGAATGCAAACTGATGCAACAAACTTTACCGTATTTCTAAGATTTAGGGTACTGGTCTGATGTTAAAATATACAGGATTGGCTGACAAAGTCAGCGTCAGTTAATCTTGATTTCTTGGATCGTTTTTATGTACAATAATTGTCTTGTCTGTCCGTCTTTCGTTTGCCTAAGGCAAATCTGTCCGCAACAAAATTGTTGATTGCTTTTTCCTCTCTGAACTAAAGACAATAATGATGACACGTGAAAAAGTTCTTATTTTTTCATCTTTTGTGTGCTGCGATTTTGTTTTGTTCTAACATCCAGCCGTCACCTTTGCTTCTTTTTCTTCTTCTTCTTTTCTTTCTTTTTGTTTTATACATATATATATATATATAATGCTTTGACCAGGCGACAAAACCATTACAAAAATCTTTCTGTAGAAAAATTTCTCTACTTACAAACCAGAGCCGAGACTTTTATACATCGCACGGTGCGTACCTCGATCGGATACGATGTTATTGAAGAGCCAGAGCTATCAGATGTTGCCTTCTCTGCGCCGGAAGTTAATTCACAAAGAAACCTTGCATGCTTCGTTTACTGCCATGATGTCTACCTTTTCTAGTTTTACCTTCCCAGTTCACTTAAATTCATTTTTGCCCTATCCTCCTCCACGATAAAGTGACCCCTAAGCAGCCATTAGTATTGTTTTTCATCATAACGTGAAATTCGCGGTTGAGACAGAGCAAACTAAACTAATATCAGTGAATTATAACTAAACATATCCTGGACACATTTGATTCAAATGTTCTCGCACGTCGAATATTATTGCTACGGTCGCCATCGTATGATGCATGTCCTACCAAGCATTACACGTGAGCATCCGTTTTGGATTAGAGAAAACGAAGAGAAAGCGGATCAACACTTTCAGACACAGCAAAACCTGCAGTATAAAGCTACACCAAAACAAGAAGTATACCTCAAGTGCCAGTATAACATGTTTGTTAACGTATTGGTCATGGTCTCACTATCAAAAAGATATTATTATTTTTTTAAACCTATAAAAAAAACACAAAAAAACACACGCATTTTTGCCGTTCATTGGCATTTCCAGCAGTACATTGTTGTCTTTCGCCTATTCTCTATGGGATTATAATTATAGCTGCATTTTCTTTCCACACTAGTCAGTGTCATCGTCACAAATAAAGGGGTTCCCGTGAGGACATTTCACAGTTTATTCCCTCGTATGTCATTTTCCTAAATTGTTCTTTACGGCGTCTCTTCAACCATTTGCAAACAAGCCAGCCATCGTAAAACATGCCTCTGCCGAATTGTTTTCAAAGTGTTGTTTTGCACCCTGTATCGTTAACCCGTTGTTTATGAGGCGAGTCCCAGCA
>CAUZXP010000130.1:87722-92722 GCA_963584105.1 Alviniconcha strummeri
GTGGGAAGGAATAAACACTAGGCCTACATAATCAAGTTCCAGGAACAGGCGCAGTGCACCATTAGCACATCACATAGTTGCTATGCAGATGTCGGATTAAAAACGAACAAACAAACAAACAAACAAACAAACAAACAAAACAAAAAACAATTGAGCTTTTTGAACCCTGACCTATTGGCTCTCAAACCAACTATGAGCGTATGCAGCAGATACACTAGAGTACCAGCCGCCGCCTTAGAACCGGCATTAAACTTGAGACCAATCCGAGGACGCGACGAGAGAGAGAGAGAGAGAGAGAGGGGGGGGGGGAGAAAAAAAAAAAAAAAAACACTCACACACAGCTGTGGCCTAATTAGCATCAGAATAAATTCCTTCCCCCTCCAGCAGACAAGTCCGCGTGATGCGATCATCCACAATCCGAATTTAACCCCGGCCCGGCGAACAACAGAGAAGTAAACTGCACCAGAAAGTTGATTAATTGAACACACCGGCAACTCCGACCACGAACATGCATGCACACAGAAAGCTTTAGGCGTCGCTACAACTCCCTCAGCGGGATGGCTTCCCCGTTCATCTCGCATTCCTCTCCCTCGGCGTGAGCCATCAGCAGGTGCTGCTTGGGCGTCAGGGTGTGTCCGTTCTTTACTGGAACCTGGATGCGGGTGTCCTCCGTCTGAATGGACGTCCAGGGCGCGTATGGCGTCTGCTTCTTGCAGCCCAGCAGGTGCACGATCTGCTGGCGGAACTTGTGACCCGTGGCGCAGTAGAGAAAGAAGTTGATGGAGTGGTTGACGTACATGAGCAGCTCCGCCACCGTCTTGGCCAGCTTGAACTGGGCGATCTGCCGGAGGGTGTTCTGGTACTGCTGCCAGAAAGCCGTGACGATCAGCGACACGTTCATGGGCAGGGTGGTGAGTAGGAAGGTGAAGGAGACGGTGAGCAGCATGATGGTGAGCTTGGTGCCCTCGCCGGGCCCGCAAGAGCGGCGGCAGGAGGCTCTGCTGGAGGAGTGGTCCCCGTCCCTCAGCCGCGTCGTCTGCTGGTGGTAGTGGTGCTCGGGCGTGTTCTGCATCTGACGCCGGTGGTTCCGAGCCTCGACAACCTCACAGATGATGAGGATGTTGAGGACGAGGATGACGATGAAAGGCACAAAGGAGTAGATGCACGCGTCGACCCAGGGCCAGACATCGTTAACGAGTTGCTCATGGTGAGGAGCCGCCTCGCAGTTGGACACGTTCTTGCTGTCCATCTTACGGTCCACGATCTCCACAGTCCAGAGAAAGTGCAGGTTGATGGCGAACATGACCAGCACCAGGAAGATGATCACCTTCTTGGCGCGGCTCGTGTTGATCATGGAGGAGGCTTTGAGCGGGAAACAGACCACGATGTAGCGCTCCACCGTGACGGCGATGATCAGCCAGACGGACAGGTCACTGGCCGTGTATCCGAAGGACACGGTCAGCTTGCAGACCCAGTCAGAGCTGTCGTGAAAGTCTGAACCAGTTAGCTCACCCAGCCACAGCCTGAGGAGGCCGATGTAGAGCACGAGGGTGTCGGCCACAGCCAGAGAGGCGAGGTAGTGGTAGGAGGACACCTTCACCATGGCCCGACGCCGCAGGATGATGAAAGAGAAGACGTTGCCGAACGTCCCCAGCACTACGATGATGGGAGGCACGTACAGCATCAAGCTCTTCAGCAGCCGGTACTCCGGGAACTGCATCAGAATCATCTCATAGCTTTTCACATGCATCGTGAAGGTCTATGGGGAGGAAAGCGCCTACGATAATGTTGATGCACTGTTTCTCAGTTCTTTTGGTTTCGTTTTCTCTCCCTCTGAAACGAAAACTACCTGTGACACAGCACTGGTCGGTTGTTTTCGTCAAAGCCTTGGAAGTCAGTTGCTTTTGTATTAAAGCTTTACACGCACCGATGAAATGCTTTCTTTTTATTTTGTTGGTTTATTTTTTGCAAGTGTTCGTTAAAGGCAATCACCAACTGTCTGGGGGAAGGGTCCACAGGAAGAAGAAAAAAAGAAGAAAAAAACAAGAAAAAAACACACGTTCACTCCCCCTTCTATATGATGGATCACTGAACCTCTTCCACCAAATTCCAAAGCTGTTGACTGTTTTACAAAGTTCGTTTTATTAAATCCCGCACACTCTTCCACATTAGTGTTCATTCAGTGCTTTGTTAATCCAATATCTTTTGGTTGGTATGTCCACTGAGTTTTGGTTGGTATGTTTTCTGAGTTTTGTTTCACCCGAAGAGGTCAGAAATGATCCCGTAACATTTCATTCGCTTCAGGTGCACAGCCATGACATTGCTGGCTATGATCACTCTTCTTGAGATCATGTTACTTTCAATCAGTTTTTCGAAAGGGGTTGATTTTTGAAGAGGTGTGCGTATCAGATGTATCCACATTTGAATTAGGCCACAGAAGGTATACTGAGTCACTTACTTTCTGATGTCTTGTTCAAGAACAACGATGAATTTGAGCATTGATCTTCTATGTTTGTATATTGTTCGCCCACCTCATCTGAAGGCGTTTTTGTTTAAATTGTCATAGGCAGCATTGCTGACACACATTGTATCGACTAGGTGTTACTCATAGTAGTGATGCTATTTGTAGCTGACACCCTTTAGTGCAGTGGTAACGTCTGCACACCTACACTGATACCAAGTACACTTTTATGTAGCTTATGCACAAAATACATCAAATAAACTTTCGTGAATATAGTTCACGCACACACAGTGCATGCAGAGCCATGCAGAATTCACACTCATACTATGACGTCGAATGCACTTTGGTGCGCAATTGAAGCACACGCTATGACGCTAAGTATATACCTCTTTGTTCCACGTGCACACTGTGGCATTGAATGTATTTCCACGCACACACAGTGACGTATAGTTTCACACTCGCACTGTGACACCAAACGCATGCACATGGCCACACAGAATTCACGCACACACCGTAATGACGCCGAATGTATGGCCTTGTATTGTTTTACACTGACTCGCACTGTGACGTGGAACTGTGCGTTGTTCATTCACACACAGCAGTGCCAAATGCATGTCCATGTGTAGTTCACGCACACTTTGTGACGCCGAATGTATAGATTTCCGTGAATAGAATTTTGCTCACATTGTGATGCCGATGGTAGCTCCATGCACAGTTTTCACACAACAGCGCCATCGTGACGTCGGATGTATTTCCGTGTGCAGTTTCACGTATGCACTGTGATTTCAGATGTATTTCCGTGTATGATTTCACGCTCAAACAATGTCGTCGAATGTGTATCCGTATATGGTACCATGCACACACTGTGACTTCAGTTGCATTTTCGTCTAGAGTTTCACGCCCACATTATGATGGCAAGTGTATCTCCGTCAAAGTTTGTGCACACACACATGCATCACTCATCTTTTGCCAATGGAAGCATATAATGTAGTTCACGCTAACACCGTATCGCCCTGATATAACCGCAATTGTTGAGTGGGCGTAAAACACCAAGTTGCTACTACTAAAGCTTACACTGTAGCATTCACAATACAGGTTCGTGGGGCGTCGATGATACTCTTATTCCTCCTCGTTCATCACCACCCTCTCTCTCTCTCTCTCTCTCTCTCTCTCTCTCACACACACACACACACACACACACACAAAGACGCGCGTGTACACACACTCACACACGCACACATACGCACTCCAGCACACTCGCGAGTTACGATCACAAACTACGTTGAAACTTGTGCTGAAATGCCGAACATTTTCCTGTCACTGTCTTGGACACATGTAGCAAAGTATTCCAAGTACGAAGTTCAACAGGTTGCTCCAATGCCTTGTTTCTGGAAGTCGTTTTGTTTTTGTTTCGTTGTTGTTGTTGTTTAGTATTCACAGCGGCTTTTTTGTTTTCTTTTCTTTTTTCTCTCTCCTGAGTCCTCCGTTCACTCTGAAACGTTACAGGTTTGATATTTTACTTTCCTGGAATACGACTGTGGACATGCAGACGTGTGCTACATTTTACTAGTGCGATCAAATTAACACGCTGTTAAAGGTGAAGTTTATGTGGCGCCTCTTTTGTTTTCAAGGCTTACTGATCGCCCAGTCTTCCTTCTTTGACAGCATACACTTATCAACAATCGGAGTTGGTCTCTAGAAAGTCAAAGTTTGGTCCGCACTCGACAACCCTGTCACAGTCAACATATTCTACACAACTTTGCAATGCGTAACGTCTGAACAAATTGCTGCTTATTGTTTTTGAATATTTTCACACTTTTGTCCAAACAGATCAATATACAGATGACTTTGTTTCTCCTATTATCTGTCCATTTTGTTCTTTCTTTCTTTCTTCGCCTTCAGCCTCTGCCCCAGCCCCAAAACCATCACAGAGGCAAGAGCTTAGAGACAAAAGCCAGAGGGAACGTGGTAGGGAACAAAATCACAGTCGTTAACAGCCCAATCACAGGAGAGGAAAAACAAAAGAAGAAAAAAAGTCAAGGGTAAGTCCAAAATCGAACTTCAAACGACACGTCGCTGACGCAATGGCACTGGCAGTACACAGAAGAGAGAAAGAACAAACAGCAACTGTTCGTTTGTCTTTTTCAAGTGATAAACCCGGCTATGGCGCGCTGTGAGATGTCCGCTTTGACGACGACAGACTGATTCCTCGGGAAGCTCGGGCGCTTGTCGAAGGGCGAAGGAGAGAGAGAAAGAGAGAGAGGAGGGGGTAAGGAGGGGGTGGGTGGGGGACAGCGGGAGCGAGGGAAGGAGGGGGTGGAGGACAGAGGGAGGGAGGAGGGAGAGCCGTTCCTGCTGCTACAGGGTCCGCCCCCTGAGCTCTCGGCTTCAGCGGAGCGGCTTCCACAGCGACAGCGCGGCCGCTTTTGTTGCTCTACTTGTGCGCGAATTAGAGACCGCGGACCGCTGCACCGCTACGCACATACAGCACGCACGGGCCTCGCCTGTGTGGCAGTGGTCTACTCGCGGAGTGGTTGTG
>CAUZXP010000131.1:0-10000 GCA_963584105.1 Alviniconcha strummeri
ATTGTGACAGTGTGGCGTTAAATATAGTCTCCCTCTTCCCCCACCCCCTGGGATCGCAGTCCCCGCCAGTACCTCTTCGGAAACTCGGCGTTAAACAGGTTTAACCAACCAGCGACAAATATTCAACCTGCAGGTAAGCGAGTGCTTCCTGTGGAACTAAGGGACACTCAAGCCAAGCCTAGCAGTAGCCAGGCCACCTCGGCGCCACCAAACCACTGTCCTAGCTGTCACGTTGTCCTGGCGGAACTGGATTCACAAATTACCCACCCGATAATAACACACACACACGCACATCCCAACTGATAGCCGCCTCTACAGAGCGTTCGAAACAACAACACGCTCACACGTGGTCGATTTCAAGATAAATGAAGTGCATCGATAAAGACGCTTAAAAACCCTGCAACCAAACCGATTGCGACCTTTGAAGCAGCAATTACGTCGTAGAAACTGTCAGGTAGAACTGAGAGAGAGAGAGAGAGAGAGAGAGAGAGAGAGAGAGAGAGAGAGAGAGAGAGAGAGAGAGAGAGAGAGAGAGAGAGAGAGAGAGAGAGAGACAGAGACAGAGAGACAGAGACAGAGAGACAGAGAGAGAGACAGAGAGAGACAGAGACAGAGAGAGAAATAGAAAGCGGGGGGTGGGGGTGGGGGGTGGGAGGTGGGGGGTTGAGGCAGAGATAGAAGCAAATAACTTTGTTGATATCGGATCCAGCATTAAGCGTTTTCAGGTGCTCAGCGGGATGACAGTGATGGGGACATCAATCTCCCAATGAGAAGGCTGTATATAATAAATTACAAGGCGAAGGAGCCAAGCTTTCACAAATTATGCACAACGCTGCAACATCTGCATATATATAAGAACAACTTGTCCGAGAGAGAGAGCGAGAGAGAGCGAGAGAGAGAGAGAGAGAGAGAGAGAGAGAGAGAGAGAGAGAGAGAGACAGAGACAGAGACAGAGAGTGAGGGTAAGGGGGGATGCGGGGAGGGTCAGCTAGACCTGTCTAACAACTAGGCTTTGCTAGAGAGAGAGACAGAGACAGAGAGAGTATGCGTGAATAGCTCGGTGTAAATGGCTTGAACCTTGTGAATAGGATCTGAGTATAATATTCTTTCTACAGGAGGCAGCATAAAAAAGAGAAAAAAAGAAGCCACATTAACTATTGTCGGCCTACGTTCATAAGCACCAGCACGACACATCCTGCCCCCTCACTTTCTTCCTGTATATCACTGGCCACTATTCACATTACTTTTCACACTCGCACAACCCATATTATTTTCAGCAAGACCTCATGTATACGTGAATAGGATGTTTTCTTTTACACGGCGTCTTATCTAGTGGCAGCCCCCAAGATGCAGCACAGAGCCAACCTTTGAGTCTGACATCCTGAATGAAAATCAGTACCTCCACCGTGCCTGCGTAGGTCTACACCGCATAGAAACTCATCTGAATGGAATCTAGAACTGAACTGTACAGAACCACTCGGGCCGGAAAAAAGCCAAGGTCTCCAAACAAGTACGGGGGTGATTGTTTGCTCACCGCGACCTCAATGGGCCTCCGCCCAGAAGCAAAGGCCCGTAACCGCTAAACAAGGGCAGACAAGCGTGACCCTGGGAAGCATTTCGAACAATCAGCAGCTCGGCTAAGGACAGAAACACCCTTCCACCCCACCAAACCCCCGCCTTATCGTACTCGGCATACAGAACTTTCCTCCCTCACCTGCTACTTCAAACTCAATTCTGCACGACAGTTTTCATCCCCAAACTCCATCCTGCCTTTGCCACGAATCCACAAACCGGGAATAAAGTTCCGGAGCTTTGTTTTGTAAAAATAGCATAGTTAGTTTCGACGAAACAATCAAAAGATTATTCGGAAGGGTTTCGCTGACCCAAAAGGCCTAGGTCAGCGAACGGGTGCCCGGAATCAGCGTTGAGTCAAATCAGAGGTTATATATATATATTTATACAGTCTATATCTATAGTTACAAGAAAGAAATCTACCTCAACTAGAGCATGCACGCATGCGCTGATATGGATCATGCGTCAAGCCAGCCAGACTTGTTTTTGACGTATAGGGCCTACGTGGATAGGCCCCTACTAGTATAATTATGCGAAGAAATTCTCTTTGATGTATTTTTTCCTTATTTTTTGTTGTTGTTGTAAACGTCCCTTGGTTGACGAACCTTGTGGAACTTTGTGGAAGGGCCACGGAGTACACATACGATGCATAATATTATGTACAGAACCATTAGACTTTGAAGAATAGTAGTTGAGATAGTACATGATGTATGAGTATTGATGCTTCAGAGTTTTCACAAAAGTAACAAATTCAGTTAAGTTCAGTGTGTGTGTGTGTGTGTGTGTGTGTGTGTGTGTGTGTGTGTGTGTGTGTGTGTGTGTGTGTGTGTGTGTGTGAGAGAGAGAGAGAGAGAGAGAGAGAGAGAGAGAGAGAGAGAGAGGTCTGACCGATTTAACTGTAAACTGCAAAGCTGTATCCAACATAACTCGATGCCAGACCAGTACACACTCTGATGATCGACCATGTGCCTCTTCACAAGAACCCATCTTTCAGTTGGACTATGACCAGCCACCTATGTGTGGTCATATACTGTACTGGCAGCAGCCTTTTTTTTCTTTCTTTTCTTTCTTCCTTCTTTGTCAGTGATAAACATGAATGCGGACGAAAAAAAAATTAACACAAAGAGAGTGTCAGAGAGAGTCAGAGAGGGGTAGGAGGCAGACAGAGAGAGAGTGGTGGAGAGATGTGGTGTGGTTGGGGAGGGGGGGGGGGATATGTATCAGAACTTTATCACACGTAAGTTAATGACTTTAATCGAAGAAAACCTACACCGTGTATTGTTGCTTCTTCTTTTTCTTCTTCTTCTTCTTCTTCTTCTTCTTCTCTCTCTCTCTCTCTCTCTCTCTCTCTCTCTCTCTCTCTCTCTCTCTCTCTCTCTCCCCCCCCCCCTCTCTCTCTCTCTCCCCCTCTCTCTCTTTCTCCCCCGCCCCCCTCTCTCTGTGTTATTGTTGTTCTTCAATCCAAGCTACCAAATTGTCAACGGCTGAAAGACCACGGCTATTAAGAGCTGCCTGGGTAAGCTGCTTGTATAGAATGGGGCATCCATCTACTTGCATAATGACCCCAAGCGTCTTCAGAAGACTCGGGGACTAGTTTCACGGTGGAAGTTAAAAGGCTCTAGCTGCGCCGAACCGAACCGAGCTTCAGTCGTGTGATATCAAGCGTGGCGACAGGACAGGTACTAGGTAAGTCGGTCATGTCTGAATGCGCATTTTAACCATGGAGCTACACAGTATGTAGGTCCTTGTCCTAGCCTACGTGAGCCGGTTTGGCCTAGCGGTAAGGCGTTAGGCTGGTAAGCGGAAGGACCTCGGTTTCGATACCGCTTCGGCTCTCCTTTCTCTTAAAAAGGGTTGTGGTTTGTGGACACGGTCTTGTGACTTTGTCCCTCACAATTAATGAAACATTAAAACGACTCTCATCGCTGCCCATCTTAATGCAGAAGTCATTCTGGTGGTGACAGTGTAGTGATAGGTATATAATCTCCCTCTTCCCCCACCTCCATACTCCCCTTCCCCCATTCTCCCCGTCCCTAATAAGCCTTATGGTTTCTGTGGACGTTAAGCAATGTGTTTACTTATTTACTTACTGAATGCACACTCCTAACCACGGAGCTACGTAATATGTAGGTCCTTGTCCTGGCCTACTACGCGAACACCGAGACGCCCGTTTACCTTTCGGAGTGGTGCCTGCGTGGTAAGTAAGTAAATATGGTGCTTAACGTCCACAGAAACCATAATGGATTATTAGGGACGGGGAGAAGGGGAAGGAGGGGGGTGAGGGAGATCATATATATAATACATATCGCAACACTGTCACCACCAGAATGACTCCTGTATTAAGGTGGGCAGCAATAAGAGCCATTTTAATGATTCATTAATCGTGAGAGACAAAGTCACAAACAAGACAGTGTCCGCAGACCACAATTTTTTAAGAGAGGACAACCAAAGCGGAATCGAACCAAGGTCCCTCTGCTTACCAGCCTAACGCCTTCCCGCTAGGCCAAACCGGCTCGCAAGCCTGCGGGGGTCTAATTCTCTACCCTTCACTTACCTTGAAAAGCCAGGTACGTACTCTTGGAAGTTGTCTAACTGAAGACGCGTCAACTAAAAGCACCGTGTGCAAAATTGTCTACCCTGTTTTCACTAGACTGACTGTTGGCGAAGCTCTGAGTTGAAGTAGGGAGGGAGGGAGAGAACAAGACAGAGAAGGCGAAACGCTGAGAGAGAGGGAGAGAGAGAGTGAGAGTGAGAGAGAGGGGAGAGGGTGGGGAGGCGAGAGTGAGGCACAGGTTTGGTATTAAAAATAGAAGGTCTATGTATCTGATATTATGTCCAAAAGTATAGCATTGAAGCTCCTACAAGTATTTTTAATGTGCTTAATAAAATTGTTTTTAAACCAAAGGTAATAACTGAAGCAGGCCTGAATACTACTTTTCACATTTGTGAAGCTTGCAACGCTTTCAGCTGATTAGAAAAGATTCATAACTTGGATCCGTCCATCTAATCATTACGAGTATATAGATGTGAGCAAGTGCTCTTTGTATGTTTTACAATAATCCCGCCCCGCTTAACGGATCAATGCAATTTCATTACTGTACTTTAGTAACCCGGGAACCGGAGCAGACGACGCTTTTGTTTTGAGGCGCGGCGTGTGGCGTAACGCCACATGGCCTTCACACAGCCGACCGGCGATAGCCGCCAGTGCGCGCCTTTTTCAAATCTGTTTTTCTCCCTTAACATTTTGACCGCTTGTTTGTTTACCTACTCTTTGTCTACCTAGTCCTTTTTATGCACTAAGCCATGTGTAATATATTTTGGCATCTTAGAATGTTTATTTAACGTTTATTTAGAGGCAGGATCGAGCTTAATTAGTAGCCGATGCCTGATGATGATGAATTGATGCTTAATGTCCTCAGATGTCATGAGACATATTAGGGACAAGTTGTGACCAATGCCGAAGCACGGTGCAATAAATCTTTACGTCCACGGAAACCAGAAGGCTCGTTAGGACGGACAGCACAGGACGTCCACCTCGACTCTCACACAGCTCCTGAACTATGTGCCGATGCCTCTCTAGGTCCATTCTTTTATAGCCGTCGTCTGCATTGCGCGCTTTGTTTAGTACTAGTAAATGGTAGTGAAATGTTGTTTTGATTCGATTAAAGTAATTCTGTGTCGATCAATGCGTTGTCGTATTGTATTTTGCTTAGCTGACTTCATGTTTAGTGTTTATTTTGGGCTGAAATTAACTTATTAAGTATTGTGTACTGTAGAAGCTAAGTTGTATTCATAGACTACTTAATCTCACTATCAGCGCTGCTGCGACTAAGGTTACGCGCCCCAGGCGAAAGTTCGCACCGATTGTTTTAATGCTAGTCTTTGAGTTTGTCTTGCTTCTCTTACAGAGCGTTGTATTGTAATTGTTATGTACCATTTTAACCGTGGGAGCGTGCTCTTTATTCCGATGTAAGTTTTAGTGACATTTATATTTTGTACATTGTGTTAGTTGTGATTTAGTTGTACGAATCTGTATATAGACAGGCGCAAGCCACGCTTCCTACTCTTGTTGTAAATAAAATAAGTCATGTGTGTACATTTTGTTTATACGGTTTAAAAGATTGTAACTGTAGCTTTTATTTGATTTTTTGATGTTTTAATTAGTTTAGTTATTGTAGAGGAAAGTGTATTTGTGCGGGCCAGGGAAACACAATTGTCAGCCATTTTGTGGTCCAGAGGGGCGATTTTACTGTAGCGATAGCGTGTGTTCCCTGTGGCCCGCGCCGTTCTCTTATCTATGCGTGAGCGTGATGATTTTGTGGTATTGAAGGGGTTACCACCCCTGGTATAAAATTATTCCAACAAGACATGTTGTATTTTTAAAACAATGAAAGAGTGTGGTATGAGTGATTAGATATATTTATTAGTGTACATATTATGTCTATTCGTCTTTGTGTTGCATGTACGTCTTACTTGTTTCTTTCTTTAGTAGATGTGATTATATATTTTTAAAAAGTGGTCCTAAGAAGTTTTATCAATTTTAAAGAGAGTATTTTTGATTAAAGATTAAAACATTTTTATTGGCCCTTACCCCAGTGTAGTGCGGAAGCCGAATAATGTAAACATTTATGTAATCGCTCTCCTTTAGCTGCTAGTCCCAGACTGTGATAGTATATGTGTGCAATCGATATATGATTAATGATTGAATTTTTAAACAATTTTAAGTGCTAGTCCTGTATACGCCACGGTGTCAGAGGACTTAAAACACGAACAGTCAGTCAGTCAGTCACTGAGATTTTGTGGTGTGTGCTGAAAACTGTCTGCGGCTGAACAAGTAAAAACTGATTGCTGCCATACGCCTGCTGTGGTCTCCACTTTATTGACTCCGCTGCCTGTGTCTTGTCCTTTGACCACTCCGCACCATTACATATATATATATATAATAAGACTTCAAATTAAAACAAAGAAACAAAGGGAGCTAATAGCGTTCGGCAGGCGTCACACACACATAACAAGGGACAGAACAACAGAAACCTGACTCGCCTAAATACGGTAACGTTTCATCACCTACCATACAAATAAGTATTAATATGTGGGTACATAAATACGGTAACGTTTCATCACCTACCATACAAATAAGTATTAATATGTGGGTACATAATTTGCACCAAAGTTTATTGCATCATCTTAAAAACCAAACGCTCATTCTCTTTCAGAGGAGCAGGGGGTTTAGAGTGTCATCCAACGCTGACAGCCAAACCGGGTCGGCTAACAACACGGATACCTGTCCCGTTATGCTCTACCATCAATGACACTGCGTATTCTCGGCATTCACAATCGTGTCAAGCTCGGGCATTACTAGGGACAGGGTACTAAAAGTGTCGGGGCCCTGAAAGTGAAAGACGGCAACTAAATATGCTGAGGCGCGCATTTTAACGTGGACAGTGTAGGGTGAAGTGAGGATTTTATGCGGCTCGGCTTGCGACTGGGGTTGGTTTGCTGCCTGACAGCGCATTATTAGTGGTTTTACTGTCCGATGGTGCTCTGCACAGATTAGATGGACTTCACCGGCTCTGTGCACTGCGTGCAGTTTATGGCTTGCAGTCAGACAGCAACAGCCGCCGGAAAGTCCACTAAAGTGGTGGTGTATTAATATCACAGACTGACTGAGAAAGTGGGCTTTACTGAGCCAGCATGACTTGCAGTGACAGAGAGAGATGTGGGGGCGGGGGTGGGGTGGAGGGAGGGAGAGGGTGTGAGAGAGAGAGGGAGAGAGAGAGAGAGAGAGAGAGAGAGAGAGAGAGAGAGAGAGAGAGAGAGAGAGTGGTGTGTCAGTGTGTGTGTGTGTGTGTGTGTGTGTGTGTGTGTGTGTGTGTGTGTGTCTGTGCTAGTACATACAAAGGTATTTGCAACAGTAATCTGTTTGCCATACTGTATCCAGTCATTAAATGTAGCTTATACACTTGCTACACCACCCGTAGTTTATTTCTTTATTCGTCGGGGTGGGGCGAGGGGGATTGCAGGGGGGAGGGCATTGGGGGCTTGGGGTGATTGAGTGGTTCATAAAGCACAGAGTGAGTTACTGAAATCTTTTTTGTCAGTCCTGTTTTTCCTTCGTTATGAAACAGAATAATAACAGAAAGCATTACATGTTTTACTTTACATATGATTTTGCTGAGTAGCAATCCGTGAAACGGTCACCATTTACCTGCAAACAGGTAAATGATGTAGCTTTGGCAGTGGTTCCTGTCTTAACATCTATAGATTTTCTTTCACTGTGACTGTCTCCATCAATGATTCCACGTGCAGGCCGCCAATCGATGGTTGCCACGCAAGCGCAGTGACAGCCAAACAGCCATGCCGGCAAACACACTGATAAAGTGATATATAAATATTTGCTTTTGATACACAGAAGTATCGGACATCTGAGACCACAGTCCTGATGTATGACCCTGTACGCTTCGTGAGACGTTAAACTCCAAAACTAACTGTCGATAAGTCACGGTGAGCAAATGTACACCATACAGCATTATTATCTGGTAATATATTATTTTGTATTATATTTGAGACCTATATTAGTAATATTAAGACTCGGTTTCATTCAAGCGGAGGCCAGTTTTAAAATGAGTCACTCTGACTTCAGCTACGTCAAGAGTTTAAGAGAGTCGATTTTTCACATACTGTCAACCGCAACTGAAGGGTCTGAGGACGACAAAAATCTGCAAGAAAATATATTATATAGATCTACACATTTCAGCTTCATACTCTAACCACCAAACAATTTGTGTCATTCACTGAATTTAGTGTAGTACTTCAAGTGTCAAAATTTTGTCATCACCGCTTAACTTTTAAGTCAGATCACAGTCACAATCTTGAACAAACTCTTGAAGTCAAAATCTACTAAAATCTACAAAATCCACACACACACACACCCACACACACACACACACACACACACACACACACACACACACATATACATCCGTTAAAGTTGAACAGACGCAATAGCCCCCCGAATCTATAGCTCTAGCTGAGCTAGCAATAACGGGCTCTCAATCCCAACATTTGTCTTTCGAGCTGTGTGAAAGAACGACCACATTCCGCGGGCGCAAGCTAAACAAACGGGCCCACAGAGCACGTGTTGTTGCCCCCCAACAGATTATCAACAAGAACACAGGCAGCTAACCACAACCTCCTCAACACGGCCCGCTCAGCGGCGAAAAACCCCCAAACAACAGAACCCCAAACCACTGCCACAACCGTTGTTTACGATCTCACTGAAGTGAAACGGACATCCAGTAAACGACTAGGAATACTTTCCATCTAGGGGAGGGAAATGGGCGTGCAAGTGCTACCAGCTGTGTTACCTTCGCTGGCCTAAATATGTATCGGGGATATACACAGAGTTGACATGGCAATATGTACGGCTCGCGAAGGATGAGTCACTTGGCACGCGCTAAAAACACCACGTCTGCTGAGCAGCCGACGAGACTGAAAGGCAGGCAACAAACTTTACACACTCACACACACACACGCTTCATGCACACACACGCACGCCCCCACAAGTGTCCTGTTGCCTGTTATGTTTCGCTTGCAGGCTTTGAGCGAATTTAACCCAAAGGATGTTACGGACCTAAACTTTGAGGTTAGCAGAAACGGGCCATGAGGGCTGGGTAAACGGGTACTGCGGGACAGGGGAGTAGGGGTGGAGAGAGAGGGCGGAACTGGACGAGCAATGAGAAGAGAGAGAGGCTAGCGAGCGAGAGAACTTGTAACACTTCATTTTCAAGGATTGCCGCAGAGAGAGACACACACAGCCAGAGTGAGACAGAGAGAGAACTCCGCCGCGTAAACTTTACAAGAATTGCACACGCACAGAGACTGAGGGGGCGAGAAAGACTGAGACTGAGGACTCGTAACACTTTACAAGGTTTGCACAGAGAGAGAGAGAGAGAGAGAGAGAGAGAGAGAGAGAGAGAGAGAGAGAGAGAGAGGAGAGAGAGAGAGAGAGAGAGAGAACTCGAAAACTTTATTTTACAAGGATTGTGGCTTAGATTCAGTCAAAAACCTAACTAGTCCTTGCTAAGCTACTCATGAGTAGATATCAAATTACAGGCATTATATATATATATAGGCATGAATGAGTGAGTGAAATGTTATACATGAGAATAGTTTCCACACAAAACATAGCCGCCCTGATATAACCACAGCGGTTGACTGGGCGTAAAACACCAACTTACACAAAACATAGCGTGCTCACAGCGCCACAGTGAACACATGTCATACATCATTCAGTTACATATTATGAGCACAGAGAGAGAGAGAGAACTTATTTCCGGCAAGGATTGCACAGACAGAGAGAGAGAGCCGGAGGGGGGAGATGATTGATTGATTGATTGATTGATTAATTGAACTTTATTTCTCAACG
>CAUZXP010000132.1:0-7500 GCA_963584105.1 Alviniconcha strummeri
TAGAAAAATGATAAATGTTTGCCTCTCTCTCTCTCTCTCTCTCTCTCTCTCTCTCTCTCTCTCTCTCTCTCTCTCTCTCTCTCTCTCTCTCTCTCTCTCTCTCTCTCTCTCTCTCTCCTTCCCGTCTCCCTCTCTCTCCTTTAAGGGAGAGCAAGATGTTTTGTGTGTCTGATGTCCGTCAGGTGTTTTGTGTGTGTGTGTGTGTGTGTGTGTGTGTGTGTGTGTGTGTGTGTGTGTGTGTGTGTGTGTGTGTATGTGTGTGTGTGTGTGTGTGTGTGTGTGTGTGTGTGTGTGTGTGTGTAAACGTGTGTGTGTGTGTGTGTGTAAACGTGTGTGTGTGTGTTCGTGTGTATGTATATGTGTGTGTGTGTGTGTGTGTGTGTGTGTGTGTGTGTGTGTGTGTGTGTGTGTGTGTGTGTGATCCCCTGCTCTGTTGTCCGTCAGGTGTTTTGTGAGCATGTGCTGCGTCCGCCATGTATTCGTGTGCTGTGTCCGCCATGTTTTGTGTGTGCGGTGTGCTGTGTCCGTCAGCTGTCTTGTGTGTGTGTGTGTGTGTGTGTGTGTGTGTGTGTGTGTGTGTGTGTGTGTGTGTGTGTGTGTGTGTGTGTGTGTGTGGAGTCTGACCTCCAGTTCTGTCCGCCAGGTGTTCTGTGTGTGTGTGGTGTCTGACCTCCAGCTCTGTCCTCCAGGTGTTCTGTGTGTGTGTGTGTGTGTGTGGTGTCTGACTTCCAGTTCTGTCCGCCAGGTGTTCTGTGTGTGTGTGTGTGTGTGTGTGTGTGTGTGTGTGTGTGTGTGTGTGTGTGTGTGTGTGTGTGTGTGTGTGGTTGTCTGACCTCCAGTTCTGTCCGCCAGGTGTTCTCTGTGTGTGTGTGTGGTGTCTGACCTCCAGTTCTGTCCGCCAGGTGTTCTGTGTGTGGGTGTGTGTGTGGGTGTCTGACCTCTAGCTCTGTCCGCCAAGTGTTCTGTGTGTGTGTGTGGTGTCTGACCTACAGCTCTGTCCGCCAGGTGTTCTCTGTGTGTGTGGTGTCTGACCTCTAGCTCTGTCCTCCAGGTGTTCTGTGTGTGTGTGTGTGTGTGTGTGTGTGTGTGTGTGTGTGGTGTCTGACCTCCAGTTCTGTCCGCAGGTGTTCTGTGTGTGTGTGTGTGTGTGTGTGTGTGTGTGTGTGTGTGTGTGTGGTGTCTGACCTCCAGTTCTGTCCGCCAGGTGTTCTCTGTGTGTGTGTGTGTGTGTGTGTGTGTGTGTGTGTGTGTGTGTGTGTGTGTGTGTGTGGTGTCTGACCTCCAGTTCTGTCCGCCAGGTGTTCTCTGTGTGTGTGTGTGTGTGTGTGTGTGTGTGGTGTCTGACCTCCAGTTCTGTCCGCCAGGTGTTCTCTGTGTGTGTGGTGTCTGACCTCTAGCTCTGTCCTCCAGGTGTTCTGTGTGTGTGTGTGGTGCCTGACCTCTAGCTCTGTCCTCCAGGTGTTATCTGTGTGTGTGTGTGTGGTGTCTGACCTCCAGTTCTGTCCGCCAGGTGTTCTGCATCGCCGGCACGGACCCGTCCAACTTCATCGCCTGCATGTTCTCGGGGCAGCGGCACGAGGCGAGCCTGTACGTGCGCGGGGACGACATGCCCGACTTCCCGGCCCGCGAGCTGTGCGAGAAGCTGATTGCCCGTCACCTTCCTGCCCTACACGGCGGGCGTCAGCAGCAGCAAGCTCCGGAAGGAGATCTACAACACCAACCAGAGCGACCCACGCCTCGACCTGGACGCCAACCTCTTCTACTGACAGCCCCGAAGCGGGTCGGTGGGGTTGGGGGAAGGAGGGAGTGTGATGGGGGGGGGGGGGGGGGGGGGGTCGCTGGTTAGGGGCTTGGGGTCGTCCCCGACCACGGAACGGTCCTGGCTCATCCAGGTTCAGATTCCAGCCGCCGGTGCCTCTCCGGAGACCACTCGGAGTTGAGGGAGTCTGTAGCATAAGGAAGTTTAGGTTCCTGTCTCACCGTTCTGCGCCTGAAACAGCCTCGTCCCCACCCTTTCTCTTGAAAGGCCGTACCTCCTCATCACCTCTCGCTTGAAAGGCCGTACCTCCTCATCACCTCTCGCTTGAAAGGCCGTACCTCCTCATCACCTCTCGCTTGAAAGGCCGTACCTCCTCATCACCTCTCGCTTGAAAGGCCGTACCTCCTCATCACCTCTCGCTTGAAAGGCCGTACCTCCTCATCACCTCTCGCTGGAAAGGCCGTACCTCCTCATCACCTCTCGCTGGAAAGGCCGTACCTCCTCATCACCTCTCGCTGGAAAGGCCGTACCTCCTCATCACCTCTCGCTTGGAAGGCCGTACCTCCTCATCACCTCTCGCTTGAAAGGCCGTACCTCCTCATCACCTCTCGCTTGAAAGGCCGTACCTCCTCATCACCTGTCGCTGGAAAGGCCGTGTGTTCGGGCCCAGCCTGGGTCAGGTCAGACACGACGGCTTTGCGTGCCTCGTCAGCCGCCAGGAAGTCCGCTTTTCTGTTTTCTTTCCGCTAAGGTTTATGGACTCCTTTTCCTGCCCCGAGGACATCCAGCCAGCGCCACACGTCCATCTTCAGCTCCGGCTTGTCGGGCACCCTCACGTGGAGCGAACCTCTCACAATGAATGTCTCTGGCCGGCTTCAACCCTCCATTACCCCGTCTTGATGGTTTCATCTCTCCATTACACTGTTCTGCTGGCTTCAACCCTGCATTACAGTGTTCTGGCTGGCTTCAACTCTGCATTAGATCGTGCAAATGTTTGGCAGGGAAATGGTTAACGTCATGTTCTCCCCCCTCCCTCCCCTATCTCTCACTTTTCCCTCAGTCGTGGACCATGTTAGAGTGTGATCCATACACAGTGAATCAGACTTTGACTTGTGACTTGAGGAGTTAGTTTCACGGCTGCATTGGGTGTTGACTGTCGGGCGACCGGTCTTCTCCGTCTGTCGGGAACACCGTCCTCGTCCATCTTCCCTTCCCAGCCTTGAAACCCACAGCCTTGTCTTCCTTCCCTTCCCAGCCTTGAAACCCAGAGCCTTGTCTTCCTTCCTTACCGAGAGCCTTGTCTTCCCTCCCTTGCCAACCTTGAAACCCAGAGCCTCGTCTTCCTTCCCTTCCTAACCTTGAAACCCAGAGTCTTGTCTTTCCTTCCTTCCCAACCTTGAAACCCAGAGACTCGTCTTCCCTCCCTTCCCAACCTTGAAACCCAGAGCCTTGTCTTCCTTCCCTTCCCAGCCTTGCAACCCACAGCCTTGTCTTCCTACAGCTTGGCAATTGTTTAGATTTCCTGTTGTTCTTGCTATCGCATTCATGTTTTTCTCACGTACGCGTGCATGCGTCTGTGGTGTGTGTGTGGTGGGGGTGGGTGGTGGCGGTAGCTGGAGTGTGTGTGTGTGTGTGTGTGTGTGTGTGTGTGTGTGTGTGTGTGCGCGCGCGCGGGCGCGCGCGTGCGTGTGTGTGTGCATCGCTACAGCCGGATTGGTTTGTAGTTATTGTTTCTCTGCTTTTGTCACGTGTGCACGAATGCCATGATCAAACGAAAACATCTTTTGTCGTTGACGATGATGATGAATTGATGCTTAATGTCTTCAGATGTCATGAGACATATTAGGGACAAGTTGTGACCAATGCCGAAGCACGGTGCAATAAATCTTTACGTCCACGGAAACCAGAAGGCTCGTTAGGACGGACAGCCCAGGACGGCCACCTCGACTCTCACACAGCTCCTGAACTATGATCTTTTGTCAGCACAAGAAGATTATATATACCCCGTCCCCGTCCCCCCCCCCCCCCACCCCCCTCAATGTGTATAGTCAATTCGGGTTGATTTCATTAACGTTCATGTATTTGTTTTGTCGTTTTGGGTGTGTGAGTGCGCGCGTTTGTGTGTGTGTGTGTTTGTGAGTGCGCGCGCGCACGTGTGTGTGTGTGTGTGTGTGTGTGTGTGTGTACTGTGTGTGTGAATGTGGTAATATTCAATCTTTTGACTACGTCTCCTTGGTTTGTATTATAGTGTTCAATTCGAACTCCTTTTGCTTTTCGAAAGGCATGTGTGAGAAGTTGTGCAATGCTGATTACCATCGTAAGCTTATTGCTATCGTAATTACCCTTATTGTTGTTAAACAAGTGACTGACTGGTATAAGCCTGTCTACATAACTGTTGGCTACAGCATACAGTCCAAGTCTGTGTTGGATGTCGAGAATTATGTCTTCAGCAAGTTACACATACATTAGCAAACGCACCATGCTATGCCGGGATTGAATGAGGGACAGCGCTAGTCTCCGATTGCAGTGCTTTCGCTGTTCTCACATCCTCATCTTGGTGTCTCACTTTGCTGTCGATTAGACAGTGGAACTATGGACGGTAAATGAGACTTGATGAAATACATGCAGACAGGCGTGGTTTTGTGTCAGTTAGCAACGTCAGGAAGGAAACTGTTACCGCTGTAGCTTATGTGGGAGACTAACTTTCGTTCTCTTACAGATTTAGTTGTTATAAGTGTCTTGTTGTACTAGATATTTATTATTTGTTTCGACGTTTTCAGTTGTGCCTGTTTATGATCAAATATTCGTATATGCATTAAAGACTGAAAAAGAAATGACTGCGCTTTTGTCCTCGTGTTACGCTTATCGATTCACGCCAAAGTGACCGTCATCCAACGTTAGTAGTGAAACAGTCTGCTGTATAACACCAGTGACACTTTTCGATGTAACATGTTTCACGCGAATAAACCGGTTGATTCTATAATTATCACTTCGATAAAAAAAAAAAAATTAATGTAACTTTCTGCAGCAGCCTCTTTAAGCAGGGTCACTATCGTATATAAAATCTGAACGTTAACTCTTTCCCCGCCCTCAAGACATCATGAAAAGGTATGGCGTCTTTGGCAAACCTCTTTCATTTTGCCTAAGGGTGTCAAATGATGTCGTGCTTAATATTCCACTATTTGTACACGCTACAGTGTAGCAAAGAACTCGATATGGCGGTTTCTGTTTGTGCATGTTCAGTGTAGCAAAGCGCCCAAAACTAGCGTTTCTGTTTGTGCATGCTCAAATGGAGCAAAGTGCTCAAAATTGGCGTTTCTGTTTGTTCATGCTCAAATATAGCTTAGACATATTATATAACTATCGCTACACTGTCACCACCAGAACGACTCCTGCATTAAGGTGGGCAGCGATGAGAACCATTTTAATGTTTCATAATTGTGAGGGACAAAGTCACAAGACAGTGTCCACAGAACTCAACCGTTGAAGAGAAAAGAGCCGAAGCGGATTCGGACCGAGGTCCCTCCGCTTACCAGCCTACCGCCTTACCGCTGGGCCAAACCGGCTCACAGGGCATAGAAATGATGATGATGAGTTGATGCTTAATGTCCTCAGATGTCATTTGACATATTAGGGACAAGTTGTGACCAATGCCGAAGCACGGTTCAATAAAAGCCACATACGTAAGGTGTATGCGTGTTTAGCTGTAACCTGCCACCTGCACTTTTTGGCAGAATGACCGGGATCTTTTACATGCTACTGTGGTAACACGGGGGTGGAACGGGTACCGAAATAAGAGTCAGCACAGAAAGTCGACCCTGGAGAAGAAAATTCGCCCGCCGTTCCAGCAGGGATTCGAACCCGCGACCTTTCAAACACGAGTCCGGCGCTCTAACTACTGAGCTATCCCTGCCCCCTGGGCATAGAGCAGGCACACTCTGTTTTTATATGCAGCCTTCGCCCAAGAGGGGGACATTTTGTTGATTTAAAATATTAGTAAAACTACGTAAAATACTCAATAAACACGTTTAGGGCGAAGAAGCAGATGAAAAAAGAAAGAAAGAAAAAAAAAAAAAAAAAAAAAAAAAGCATACTCAGGCATAAAAACAGAAAGAAAGAAAGAAAAAAAAAAAAGCAGCAAAGAAATGAATAATTATGTGAATGAACACCGAGCGACGCGATTGTGCCGGAATAATCTGACCGTGACTGGGGAGTAAGGCAGTGGGAAGAACACTAATGATCCAGGAAAGTACAAATCGTGAAACGGGAGCGCTGACAGCGACCGAATCTAAAAACCGTGAACGCAAATCCACTAGCTGGCCTTGCATGGTCGTACAGATGAGACATAGGGCGCGGCAGTCGCCGTTCTCGGATAGTTTGACGTTAACGAATTTGGATGACAAGATGACGAGCATGTGCGGCTGATCTGCCCTTGGCGGCGAGATTGAGGCAGTCGGAAGAACTATAACCTAATGACAGGAAGGCACAAATTGTCATACGAGCAGACTGAGAGCGCGGCGAGTTGCAGACGCAAACTGTGTGATTAAAGGAGTATAGCTACAGCCCTCTCAAAAAAAAAAAAAAAAAAAATTACGTAGTACACTGCTTTATAATTATGTGCCTGTTTTAAATTATTGTAACGTGTCTGTTTTCTAACAGTTATTTTATGCGCCGTTTTACAAGTACTTGTTTTAGTGTAATTTATTAAGCATGTATTATGCGATTGCTTGTATACGATATGTTAGTAAATGTCAATGGTATAATTATATTATGTACATGTATGTGAACAAGCGCGTTGAGCTCGCTCAGCGGGGAATAGCGCTATAGAAAATTTATGTATTATTATTATTTTATTAAAACCAGTTTTGTCCAAGAAGCAGAAGAGAGAAAAGGGTCAGCTCAGGGCAAGCAATATTTGATGGGGTCAGCTCAGGGCCAGCAATGTTCGAGAGGGTCAGCTCGGACCAGCAATGTTCGAGAGGGTCAGCTCAGGGCCAGCTATGTTCGAGAGGGTCAGCTCGGACCAGCAATGTTCGAGAGGGTCAGCTCATGGCCAGCAATGTTCGAGTGGGTCAGCTCGGACCAGCAATGTTCGAGAGGGTCAGCTCAGGGCCAGCAATTTTCGAGAGGGTCAGCTCGGACCAGCAATGTTCGAGAGGGTCAGCTCGGACCAGCAATGTTCGAGAGGGTCAGCTCAGGGCCAGCAATGTTCGAGAGGGCCAGAGAAGGCTCGTTCCTTTAACAGAACCCTAAAGCAATATTTGACGGGGTCAGCTTAGGGCCAGCAATGTTCGAGAGGGTCAGCTCGGACCAGCAATATTTGAGAGGGTCAGCTCAGGGCCAGCAATGTTCGAGAGGGTCAGCTCATGGCCAGCAATGTTCGAGAGGGTCAGCTCATGGCCAGCAATGTTCGAGAGGGTCAGCTCGGACCAGCAATGTTCGAGAGGGCCAGAGAAGGCTAGTTCCTTTAAAGGCCAGTATCAATCTCCAAGCACTGGTTTACGACATCCTTCCTTCAACCACTGCCGTATTTAGTTACGCCATAGGGTCTAGAAAACAGCTAACGAGCAGATTTTTTGTTGGTGCTCGAACAGTGGTAAGTTTGTTACAAACAACTCAAATAAAACAAGGCGTATCATTTATAGCCGCCAACAAAGTTGACACCAGCACAAATAAAACCACAATCGTTTGAATAAAGACGGAACTTTTTTTCTTTTCTTTTTTTACCCGGGGTGGATGCG
>CAUZXP010000133.1:0-5000 GCA_963584105.1 Alviniconcha strummeri
AGAGAGAGAGAGAGAGGGAGAGAGGTGCGCGTGCGTGCGCGCGCGCGCACGTGCGTGTGTGTGAGAGAGAGACCTCTGTGTGTGTGTGTGTGCACGCGCGCGCACGCGCGTGCGTTTGAGGGAGACATAAACAGAAAGGGGGCGGGGGGGGGTTAACTACGGTCCATGAAATGGTCAGACATGGTCCATTGCGCTTGACATTCCCGCTCGGCAAAGGACAATTTACGACACCTTCAAATGGCACAACCTGTGTCCCTCTGAACCGTGGGGACCGCTCTGGCCGTAACATAGCCAACTACGTGGGCATCTATCCTTCCTCCACTTCCACAATGGCCGTTGACCACAGCTCACCCACCAGCCTTGCACTAAAACCATGGCGTCCCTGTGTGACGTAGTCGGTGACGACTGAGAATATCGGTCTCTGAACAGCCAGCAAGACAGCCTCCGCGGCTAACGCAGATTCTCTCGGGTATTGATCAGCACCGTTCAACAGACTATAATGGTCCTATATTCGTCATTTTATCGATTTGTTTTTGGCCGGGCAAAAGGGCAGTTACTTGGTTAGTAGGCCGGACTGGATTTGGGAAATTCTGTTCCCTGCGCAGGGTCACATCAGGACGGTCAGAGCCAGAGAGGACGGGGCAGTTCCTGAAGGTGGATGGTCTTGAAACACTTTTCTTCCGTAACAGGATCGACACAGAAGGGTAACTCCCTTAGCGCTCGAAAGACGTCACACAACACAACAACAAAGACCTGAGTCGCTTACGGTAACTCTCACCTGGCATGCGAGTAAACACAAGGTACATAAACTCCACCAGAAGTATATTCTCTTTTAAAATTACTTCTTTAAACAAAAGGCTATAAACGGATACTTGGTTTTTAACGTCCAGTCAACCAAGACGGTGATATCAAAGTGAAAAAGAGGACAACAACAACAACCTGCCCCGAAACAACAACAACAACAACAACAACAACAAAACACACACACACACACACACACACACACACACACACACACACACACACACACACACACACACACACACACACACACACAACCTTATACAAATAAAAACACAAATTTACATATTCATCGACCAACGTGAGATAAATATTTTTGTTACTTGCAAAATGGGTCTACCCTCCAAATATGCATGATGTGTATTACCCTACTGAAATAAATACTCGGTCTTTTTAACCTGGTTTTTTGGTCTTTTCTTTTGAGAACTCTAGCATCAATTGCGTTTTTTATTCTTTCATGAAAAACAATGAAACAAAACAAAACAAACAAACAAATCCATTGAATCATTGGCCCGCAGTTTATGAATTACTCGTCAATATCACGCAAGTAGAACCGAGATCTAACCAGACAGAAGAATAAGTTACGGAAAACGAAACGTTCGTGATGACAGCACAGTCGATGCTTTAACTGTTTCCACCGTTGCACCACAATCATTCGTCAGACACTACTACTTTATTAATAACCGGCTTTTAGCAGACAAATGCTGTCATCAGTGTCAGTGATCCGAGTCAAAAAAAGACCCGCAGCATCACAAAGGAAATGACAGTGACACCTGGATGGCGCATGTACCATTCATGCCTATATATATATATAAGCATTGGAGTTAAGTTCTAGCGATTCGTACGTGTGTGTGTGTGTGTGTGTGTGTGTGTGCGTGCGTGCGTGCGTGCGTGCGTGCGTGCGTGCGTGCGTGCGCGCGTGCGTGTGTATCATTAGTATGCGTAACGTGGGTCTTTCCTGTTTAGCTTATTATGATCTGAATTGCTTGTACTCTCTGCTACTGGTCGTTCCCGCTTCAGGTGTCTCATCGTGAACGTAGTTTATATACGAATTCCGTTCAGCGCCGAGCTCTGTTTTATGCTACAGATCCGCTCTCTGTAAATATTTCATCATCATTATTAATATTTTTTTAACTGAATGACTGCCGCAGCGCTGAACGCTGGCTGTGCATACATGGCACAATAGGCGTCATGATCGTGAAAGCACTTCATGCTAAATTAAAGGGAGCTAAAAATGGCTCAATGACGTCACACGATCACAGGGTGAACCGGTTTGGCCTAGCGGTAAGGCGTTAGGCTGGTAAGTAGAAGGACCTCGGTTCGAATCCGCTTCGGCTCTACGTTCTCTTATAAAGTTGTGGTCTATGGACACTGTCTTGTGACTTTGTCCTTCGCATTTAATGAAACAAAATGGCTCCCATCGCTGCCCATCTCAATGCAGGAGTCATTCTGATGGTGACAGTGTAGCGCTAGGTATATAATCTCTCACTTCGTCACCTCCATACCCCCTAATAGGTCTTATGGTTCTGTGGGCGTTAAGCACCATGTTTACTTACTTACACACGATCACAGCTTTAACAAAGACACGCGGAACGTCGCTACGGTAACTCTTACCTCGCATGCAAGTAAATGCAAAGTCTATGCATTAAAAACTCCACCAAGTGCAAAGTACAAAAAGTCCATCCATTGCAAAGAACGTACAGTCCACCCCAAACACACACCCTAGTCTACTGAGTCTGCACAAGCGTTCTAGACCTGATTCTGTTTCCATTTACCGAATATCTGAAGCAAAAACTAACAAATAAAAACAAAACAAACAAACAAATCAAAAACAACAACACAAAAAACAAGAAGAAGAAGAAGAAGAAGAAGAAGAAGAAGAAGAAGATATGACTTATTGCCAACACTGACAATATCACATATTATGTGAAAATCAAATATTGTTGGCACCGGTGAAAACCGGCAGTGTATACTATGAATAGCATTACAGCGGGATAGCCGGCGAAAAGAAAATCTCGAAAGAAACTGTACAACAAAAGGAAGATGAAGGCGGTATACAAGTCTCAACAGAGAAAACCTTACCAGAAGGTCGCACTGTGTATCCGTCAAGATTTAGGTATCCGCAAAGACTTAGGCATCTGTAAAGACCTAGGTATCCGTCAAAATGTAGGAATCCGTCAAGACTTAGTATCCGTCAAGATTTAGGTATCCGTCAAGATTTAGGTATCTGTCAAGACTTGGGTAAAACGGCACAAAAAGCCACTACAACAGCGTCAGAAATTGTAATTATGGGAACGAACACGCACTGGCCCAAATACACTCAGTCGGGAACTTTACGGCCAAGCCGAAATACTATTAGCAGACAGAAACGACTCAGAAGCACCCTGAAACATCAGTTGTAAAGCCTTGTACATTTACACCTTGTCAACAAAACGTCTGAGGGAGATTCTCACCACAATGTAGCTCTGTGTCAGACAGTCTGACCGGACTCGGTCTCTCTCTCACACACACACAGGTTCACAGCATTGTCAACTCTCCAAGGCAAAAAGAACCCTTACGCCTGGCGTACCCGCAAACAGACCCATCCAGTGCGCTCCTTATATTTTTTTGATGCATTCAAGGCAACCCACAAAACACTGGAAACTCGAGCGCCCTGCAGAAACACACGTAGAGAGGCCGGGGAACTGGAGATAACGCACAAACCAAACCTCGTCTACACAAGCTGGCCGACGAGGAGCAACTGTCACACAACACAGAGGATAGAAGCATCCAGCACATGCAATCTTCGTGGAAATTTCTCCAAAATGTAACGTTCCCAAACGGGTGGGTTCATAGGCTACCAAGAAGCAGGCGGTTCAGTCGGTGTGTCACTCAAGGATGAAATTGATTCGCTTCCTTGCTCGCATAAAGCGAACAGAAACTGGCATGGCCGGGCCGTCGGTGCAATGGCGCTACGATTTTATTATACCGAAAACACAAATAAACGCAGCTAGGGGAACGCGTGTGCTCGATTTCATTTAATGTGAAGCGAGTGACAGGGGGCTGGGGGGGGGGGGAGAGAGAGAGAGAGAGAGAGAGAGAGAGAGAGAGGAGGAGAGAGAGAGAGAGAGGGGATGGGGAGAGGGCATGTATGAATGAATGAATAAAGTTTATTTTGGGAGGATAGTGAGGAAGGCTGGCGGTCTTTTTACATCCAACACTCGCCCGTGAGGGAAATCACTATTAACTAAGGATACAATGATCTACAATATAAAGTGAGTACACAGAGAGAGAGAGAGAGAGAGAGAGAGAGAGAGAGAGAGAGAGAGAGAGAGAGAGAGAGAGAGAGAGAGAGAGAGAGAGAGAGAGAGAGAGAGAGAGAGAGAGATTACTAATGTGTTTAGTTCTTGCGATTATATCTGCACCGCTTCAATACTTTTCGTGGGGCTGTCTTGGTGAAAAGGTCGCAGCCGGAAATATTGTTGGAAAACAATGTGATCTCGGCGTTTCGAGTGTATGGTATGATGAACTTGCAACAACTTTCCCATGCACGTCGGGTTTGGAAGAAATATTTCTCCTCATGTGCATGACTTATTGATTAAACAGTTGACGTAATTCGTGCTGTGAGGTTTGTTTAGGATGCAAGCGAGACGTCTTGTGCTCCAGAAAAAAAGATTAGAATAACGGCGTGAAAACTTTACCGAAGAATCTTGGATCTTTATAGAATAATATGCGTAACTGAAGAACGGATAATCCATGCACTGACAAACAATCATGCAGCCATTTCTCATACAGATATCTTTAAAGCCAATCTGAAAACCTTCCTCTTTTTACAGTATTTCCATCCTAATATCAGTACCCAGTTTCTGCTACAGTGTGTGTGTGTGTGTGTGTGTGTGTGTGTGTGTGTGTGTGTGTGTGTGTGTGTGTGTGTGTGTGTGTAATGAGCTTTTTAAAATTATAATTTATTTCTTAAAATACTTTATGTAAGTCGTTTTGGTAGGACTATACTCTACATGTGTATAGAATATCATATTTATGTTAATATGTATCATGTGAGCGCTCAGGGGGTTGATGAGCGCATGACAAATGTACATTATTATTACATGCACATCAGTTGACAATGTTGATAAGAATTCACCGCGCGCAAGTAACTTTGTGTTTTACGTCCAGTCAGCCATTACGGTTACATCAGGGCGAAAGAATTACTGGCTTGCGAG
>CAUZXP010000133.1:10000-15000 GCA_963584105.1 Alviniconcha strummeri
GACTGATCGCAGATTTCTGGTCGTCACGCTGTTTGATCGCATATTCCTTTACACTGCAGGCAATGGAGTGTTTCCAGTGAATACTGCTCGATCATAAATCTCTCTTTTTCACCTCAGAAACTGGACTTCTACCCCCCCCCCCCCCCCCCAGGCGTGTTCTTTTATAAAGAAATCATATTTTTGTTCTTTAACCCCTTTCACTGCCCAAGCCTGTAAAATGTCCGGGCTGAAAAGTGCACACATACACCTACAAACGGTATAATTTTCGGTCCCACAAAAAAGCTACTTTCAGTGCTGTGTTTTGAAGAAAATCCTTCCACATGCTAATGCGAAAAAGAAAACTCAGACCTTCAGTATTTCACATTTCGCGCCTTTATTGGTCGTTTTCAAGGGACACCACTGCATTGAAAGGGTTGACGGAGTTCGTCCACAGCTTTCGCTCCAGAAAACCGGTTTCTATTCACCAACGGTGCATGTTGAGTCACAGTTTTCACTGCAGCAACTAGATATCTGGTCTTCAACACTGGAGATCGTCATAGACACCTTTTTCACTGCAAAAAAACTGATTTTTATTCGTCAAGAGTGTTTGATCATAGGTATTGTACTGCGGAAACAAGATTTCTATTTGTCAGCTGTATTCAGTCATATATATTCACTGCAGAAAAAATAAAATAATCGTCAACGGTGTGTGGTCATAGAACTTTCACTGCAGAAGGCATTTCCAATCCTTAATGGTGTTCAGCCACAGAGCGTTTTAGGGACCGAATTGCCAATCATCAACGGTGTTCGAACATAAAATTCTCACTGCAGAAACCAAGCGTCAATAGTGTTCGATCATAGCGTATTCACTGCACCACATTTCCAGCCGTCTCCGGTTTGACCACAGAACTTTCACCGCAGAAACCACATTTCCAGATCTTGACAGTGTTCGATCATAAAACAGTGTTCGATAATAGAACGACCATAGAGCACTGTAAGTACACCACTTCGGTGGATATTCAAAAATGCGCTATCAAAATCCATTCACTCATGTAGAATCCCATACGAGCGCCATGAGTCTGCTCGGGAGCGGAGAATGGCGGAGAATGGCGCTACATAAAAGCGATCAACAACAACAACTTTCATAGCAGAAACCACATTTGCAAGCGTTGACAGTGTTCGACCATAGAACTTTCACTGCAGAAACCGCATTTCCAGTTGTCAATGTTATTCGACCATATCCCCATAGAACTTTCACTGCAAAAACCACATTTCCAAGACCTGACAGAGTTCGATCATATAACTTTCACAACAGAAACCCAGTCGTGAACAGTTCGACCACAGGACTTTGAATGCAGTTCGGCACCAGAAAGGCGGAGTGCCGATTCCGGTCCAGGCAGGTCCTGCAGAGATCTGTAGCAGGCCTACAAGACAAATCAAAGCACCGCGGCTCAATAACAAAGGGGACTGCTGACATTGCGTGTGAAAGACGAATTTGTCGCTAGCGCTAGGCACGTGCGTCAGAGATATCTGGCAGCTGACGAGTTTTGGCTTGATCTCTGTCACTGATAACAAAGCGGCAGCGAGAAGATAACTCTGATTTTTCCCCAGCACAACAACCTGCGGTTCACTCCCTTGAGCACACAAAGCTGTGGGACTGGTTTCCCTTGGATGTGATTGATGTCGCAATTTTCAGCTGCTCTTGGTTTGTTATAGGGACACGTAACCGTGCCAGATACAAGTGAACAGCGGGGAACCATGTGAAACGAGCATTTGGTGCAAAGACTGCAGATTGATAACATTGATCAACCTGCCCATAATAAATAGCTAAATATAACCCTTTCTGACAAGCAGAACATGCTAATCACAACCCGCTGACATGGCTGTAGATTTGCTGCTCGATATCAGTGCACACGAGCAAACTGTCAGAGAAATAATAATCCACAGTGGGTTTCTGCCTGCCAATCACCCGTGAAGATTCAGCCAATCAGAACGTTAGATTTTTTTTTATTCCAGCTGAAAGTGTACCTCTTAGTGGTGGAGTTTACGTATCATGCATGCCAAGTTAGACTACCCTAGACGACTCATGTTTTTGTTGTTGTGTTTTTGTGACGTTTTTCGAGCGCTAATAAACTCTTTTGCTTGTTAGGTAAATACAAAGTACATAATTATATAAACTCCGTTAAAGATGTATCGTCTACGATGTATTTTAGGAGTTTACATAAACCTACCATATATTTACTCGCATGCCAGGTTGGAACTACCATATACGACTCATGTCTTTGCTGTTGTGTTTGTGTGACGTCTTTCGAGTGCTAACGAACTCCTTTCTTGGTTCTGCGGAGGCGCTCTAGGCCTCGTTCTGTTTCAGATTGTGACAATTAATCCTACCCCCCTCCCCCCCCCCCCCCCGGGAGCGCGGATAGCTCAGTGTTTAGAGCGTCGGACTTGTGATCGAAAGGTCGCGAGTTCGAATCCCTGCACTAGCGACGGGAAAAATTTCTTCTCCAGGGTCATGTTTCTGTGCTGACTCTTATTTCGGTATCCGTTCCACCCCCGTGTTACCGCAGTAGCACGTAAAAGACCCCGGTCAGTCTGCCAAAAGTGCAGGGGGCAGGTTACAGCTAAATACGCATGCACCTTACGTATGTGGCTTTGCATGAAGTGACATGGTGCATGGTTGTATGGTGCACAGAGAACGCGCCGAGACGGCAGCAGTTTCATGTGGCACCAGCCATGCCAGCGCTGTGAGTACACCACTTCGGTGGATATTCAAAAACGCGCTATAAAAAGCTGGTCACTCATGTAGAATCACATGCGAGCGCAGTGAGTCTGCTCGAGAGCGGAGAATAGCGCTGTATAACAGCGATCAACAACACACTGAATTAGGCCAAGGCCTGGAGGAAAGAACAAGACAGACAGAGAAACGGACAGTTAGAGCACAATACAATTATGCTACTGCTTGGATGCTCTCGGTCACAGAGCGGCTCGGTGAACGGTAACCCCAAACCAGTCTTGCGTTCTCCGAAATCAGCATGACGTTGATGGGGGTCATGACAAACACTGGCAACTTATCAGCGTCTGGAACTGACAGATACGCCGCCGAACATCAAAGACCGTTATCAACTTCCACTGGACTGGAGGCACCCACATCTATAAACAGTTAACTGAATCACACAGCGTGGTACGGATCTGGCACATTAACACCTGAGATCGGCGTAGCATTGAATGTTGAAAATAAGATGGCGTGCATGGGTGGGTGTGGAGAGAGAGAGAGAGAAAGAGAGAGAGAGAGAGAGAGAGAGAGAGAGAGAGAGAGAGAGAGAGAGAGAGAGAGAGAGAGAGAGAGAGAGAGAGAGAGAGATTTTTTATTTACGAGGGTAATAGATAAGCATGTATGCTTTTTTACATTCAGCCCTCGCTCGAACAAGGGATTACTCTAGGTCTAATTATACACGTACACATTTTCTAAGTTACGACACACCGGTAAGAGAGAGAGAGAGAGAGAGAGAGAGAGAGAGAGAGAGAGAGAGAGAGAGAGAGAGAGAGAGAGAGAGAGAGAGAGAGAGAGAGAGAGAGATAGATTTTCTATGGGCGACCAGCTTCTTTATAGAGTAGTATACGTTCACACTGAGGACATACTGATTTGTGAGGTCCAGCACTCTTCAGTCACAATGTCACAGAGAAAGGTTTGCAGAAAACCGAATTCGCTTAACACATTGAGATGCCAGTGTTACTCTACAAATTCACACGCACTGGCGGGTATCAACACTTTTCTCTGCTGATTAAGGTACTGAGACCGCGGCCGGGCCAAGTCTTATGTCAACACAGGTTGCATTTAAACATAACGATGATGTTACGTAATTAATGCAGATAACGGTGCAGAAGCACTGGACAGGAAAACAACAAAAACAGATTAGTGATTTAGCTATCCGCCTCATTTTTCATCGTTTTTCACCGTTTAACTGTTTCGTAAGTGTCGTTTTGTAGCTTGATATACGGGATTACCACGAACATTTGCAGACTGTGTTTCTGTCCTAATAAATATCGTTCTTTAGAACCTTTTTATGTGTTTGGATCTTGCATTTAAAAATGTCTCCTTCTTTATTCTGCTCCTTTATCCGCGACAAAGTACCAGGGTCGCTGAAAGTATAAGAGCATTTCTGTTGAGAACCAATGTCATTGCTATCATCAGTTCCCTCCTTTATATCTGCGGCAGACATAGCCTTGTCTGCTTCGGCTGATACTAGGAATTTCGACTTCACAATTTCAGACATCTGACTCCATTCCGAGTCATAATTACAGTTCTTGGTACGGCCAGCAATGGTTACGACCCTTTCAAATTGCACAGCGCAATGCCTAGGGGAATCTGTGACACAAGCTAAAAATAACTGAGATAAAAATTAATAGACTCTGTCTCTTTCCAAGTACAGGCCATCGACAAAAATGCACCGGGGGTGACCTGTTCTTCAAGTAACACGTCGGGAAACATTTTCCTTCGTACTTAAAAACAAAAACACCACCTTTACTAGTGATTTAGTTTTTCATCTAATTTTTCAGAGTTTTTCACCACCTAAGTGTCGTTTTGAAGCTTGATAAAGGGGATTACCCCGAAAATTTGCAGACTGTGTTTCTGTCCTAATAAATAGCATTCTTTTGAACCTTTTACGTATTCAGAGTTCAGGAGCTGTGTGAATGTCGAGGTGGCCGTCCTGGGCTTTCCGTCCTAATGAGCCTTACGGTTTCTGTGGACGTAAAGCAATATTGAACCATGCTTCGGCATTGGTCACAGTTTGTCCCTAATATGTCAACCGACATCCGAGGACATGAAGCTCTACATCATCATCGTCACCTCATATATAACAGAGCTCAGGAGCTGTGTGAAAGTCGAGGTGGCCGTCCTGGGCTCCCGTTCCTGATAAGCCTACGGTTTTTGTGGACGTAAAGCAACACTCAACCAACCAACCTTTTATATGTTTGGATCTTTTCTAGGTTGTAACCGGACATAACTTGCCCCTTAG
>CAUZXP010000133.1:17500-21693 GCA_963584105.1 Alviniconcha strummeri
TTTGGCTCTTCATTAGAGTGCTTCAGAAGGTGGACATAGGGAGACGAAGCTGGACCTGCAGCCATGGGACAGTGTGATGGTTTACCCTTAACTGCAAAGACTCTGAAAGAACCGTCCTGCCCCCCCCCCTCCACCCACTCTCTCTCTCTTTGAAAGTCATCATCACAGTTAACAGCGTTGTAGAAATGCATGCAGAAATCATACGAACACCTAGAGTGCTGGTACATATCTTCTAAGGGACTTTGCCTACGCCAGTGCTTTATATCTTGTTGGACAGCCAGCCACACAGCCACAACACTAGAAGCAGCACACACACGGTTAATGACTATTATACTTTCCATCATAAACTAACAGATCAGAGGGTCGAAACTACTTTATAACGACTTGTATCGTAATTATTATTATTTTTTATAAAAAAAAGACCACTCCTAATAAACACTAGGCGATGTCTTCAGCTCGCGCCACCAATGAATATGTAAACCAATATCTCGGATCGATCGGTTCTAGATTTATAACGCCCAATCAGATCCAAGAGTCGCAAAGGACGAAGCACAGGTCGTCCAATCACAAGTAAACGTCCAAAGCCCTGCTCACGGTTCGCATCGCGTTTGCATCAACATGGGACAAATGCAGTCGAATGACATGAGAGAATAATTAAGTGGTCACGCAGAAACGAGAAACACAGCCCGGAACCCAGGTAGCACAGCGTGAAGCATTCCAAGCGATATTTTAAATCCACTGCACAGTCTCTGTGTCTGGATCTTGTTTTAGAACGCTAGCAGTCAACCTTGCTTCAGAGTTCTGTTGCTGTTGATTTTTGTTGTTTTGTACACCTTCATAGCAAAAATCTGAAACAAGAATGACTGCCAAACAAGATCAAAACACACAGTAGGTTCAAACTAACGCTAGTTATTAGGACAAAACACAAAACACAGGTTTTGAACTGAACACGCATGTTGTGTTTTGTACTAATAAATAGCGATATTTTGAACCTTTTATGTGTTTACACCTTAACAGCATTGTAGAAATGCACGCAGAAATCATACGAACACCTAGAGTGCTGGTACGTATCGTCTAGGGCATTGTGCCAACGCCAGTGCTTTATATCTTGTTGGACAGCCAGCCACACAGCCACAACACTAGAGGCGGCAGACAGACAAACAGTAAAGCTGAGGATATTAATAGGAGACGGAATTAATGACTCATTAAGGCCAGCACTATCCCCTGCACATTTCGCGCTCAACGCACACGACGAAAAGGAATTGCTGGCAGAGTGGTCAGGCATAATGACGGCCGCTGACCGGAGGGGCTTAGAGCTGCGGACATTGTCCACAATTGTATGCACGGAAACGACTCCTCTGCGCACAACGTCGCGCACTTGCGCCGATCCGGAAGTCACAGCATTTCTCGTTTGATAGCAGATCATCGGAACTGATAACAGTTTGACATTCAGGCCTTCACAGTCCTCCGGTTTGTGGCGATAGTCAGGAGTTTGACAGAATGTGCCAAAAGTCTAGATTTCGCTAGGACGTGCCAAAAGTCTAGATTTGGGCGGAATATGCCGAAAATATCTAGTTTGGGCAGAATGTGCCAAAAAGTCTAGATCTGGACAGAATAAACAATTAAAATTTTGGGCAAATGGTAGGCTCCTGACAGAATCAACCAACACCCTAACATTTGGCAATTACGATTTTGGGCAAATGGTAGGCTCCTGACAGAATCAACAAACACCCCAACATTTGGCAGAAGGCCCCCAGAGTGCATGTATTGACAGAATAAACCAGCAGTCTTTTGTCAGAATGACCTAAAAGTAAAGATTTGACAGAATGCCTCAAAGTCAGTATTTTGACACAATAAATCAACACTCAAGCTTTTGACAAAATAGACCAGCAATCAAGATTTTGGTTAGAGTAACTCAAAAGTCAGAATAAACCAATGGTCAAGATTTTCGTTTGAGTAACACAGAAGTCAGTATAAACCATAAGTCAATATTTTGGGCAAGGTACTAAGTCGGGATCTTGACCAAAAAACAACAACAAATGTATGTAATTGATCTCCTTCAGCAGTCGAGGTTATTTCTTTACGTGATAGTGGTAGCACTAGCGAAAATAATAATGCTTGTAAAAACCAGCAGCATTAAAACACCACTGCGTTTCCCTTGAAAATAACATCAACAAGAACGAAGAAAAGTACAACAAATATTCGGCTTTTATAGGCATTGTCTTCAGTTCCATGTTCAAAATCAACGGAATAAAAAACGTTGTGCAGGTAGTCTAACTGTTCTTTTTACCAACGCTTTTTATCTTATGTTTAAATGGGTTTTAAATGTTATAAAAATGTATAAAAAATAAACCACTAAAATTTTATCCAACAGTATAGTTTCAGTTTCTCCAAAAGCGTCTCATTTACGATGTCTTGGAAGATGAAAACTTTTTCGAACTGATGCACGCTATGTGTGAACTCGTGAAAATTAATTGTATGATAAAAACACACCCTCTCCCACATCCACACCCACTCACACACAGACACAGACACAGACACACACACACACACACCGTTCGGCAGTACACTGATAGAATAACACTAAACTCAAGATTCACAGGCAAACTATTTCAGTGTTTCATTCTAAATCATCCAGAAGCAAACAACCACGGAACTGAAACATCTTCCGAAGCAGATAAGTGTTTTAGTTCTACATCTCATATTTCACCGTTTAACTGCCACGCCCTGTAAAACTTCCGGCCTGAAAGATGGACGGGCGCGCCTGCAAACAGTACATTTTCCGGTCCTATAGCGCATGTACTTTCAATGCTACGCGTCTTGATGAAAATCCTTTCACGTGCCAGTGCGAAATAGAAAAACAAAATGGCTTAAGGGTTTTAAATTTCGCATTCTTAATGGTCGTTTTCAAGACACATCACGGCAGTGAAAGGATTAACTGTCGTTTTGTAGCTAGAGAGATTAGAGGGTATTACCCCCAAAATTCGCCTGTTGTGTTTTTGTCCTAATAAACAGCGTTCTTTTAAACCTTTTATGTGTTTGGATCATGTTTTAGAACGCTAGCAGTCAATTTTGTTTGATTTTTTAATAGATATATATATTTCTTTGGATAACATTTTCCATCTCGATGTACATTATGTGTGGATGCTTGTTCAGCGCTTTGAGCCGCAAGGTATATAGGCGCTTTACAAATTTCCATTATTATTATTTAAAAAAAAATCAAAAAAATCTAAAGCGCTTTCAGTGTGGACTGTCGTGGCCCGATGATGATGATGATGAGCTTAATGTCCTCGGATGTCGGGCTGACATATTAGGGACAAACTGTAAATGTCGTGGCTGAACCAGCGTGCATGTGGCGTACGTCATGTCGTTTGGTTTTTTTCCTAGTGTTTCCCAGCTCCAACAGACGACATATCACGTGCTCCGTCCCTTATCTAAACGTCTCTAACACTAGCTAGGGCAGGTCGCCTTTTCGCACCGGAATCAAGCTAATAATGGTGTCGAAAGCAGGTGATGACTGCAGTGGCCAAGAATAGCTTCGTTCCTGCTTCAGTTCAACGCGCCACTAGCAACAGACTAGAGGCCGTTGCGTGGGGCTGCTGCACCCACACGGAGGTGCGAATCTGTCACATGGTGGACGAGCAGTATATATCAGTACGTGTTGCTATGTGCATTTGTAGTTATCTCGGCATCTTGGGCTTTGGCATTCAGTACTTCCTGTCACTGTTTGCGTTGCCAGCGCAGGGCCTTTGCCGCTGGTAAAGTGTCCCAAGGAGACAGCATTTACTACTACTACTACTACTACTACTACTACTACTACTACTACTACTACTACTGCTGCTACTATTCTAGCCTGATTCTACCTCCTCTCTTAAAGCCGCCCTCAAGACGCACCTGTTTAATAATTATTTCTAAACTGTTTTTCACAGCCGTGCCTACCCCCTAGTCCGACGTGTGTGCGTGTGTGCGTGTGTGCGTGTGTGTGTGTGTGTGTGTGTGTGTGTGTGTGTGTGTGTGTGTGTGTGTGTGTGTGTGTGTGTGTGTGTGTTAGTTATTGTAAAGCGCCCTGTGCTCTTACCTTGTGTGGTAGATGGGCGCTCTAGAAATCCTCTTTATTATTATTACTGAATGCATTTCTGGAGCGCTAAATCCCTCTATGATACATATGTGAGGCTACAACGCACTGACCACCA
>CAUZXP010000133.1:21893-29393 GCA_963584105.1 Alviniconcha strummeri
CAAATACCAGTGAACAGGACAGACAAAACAAGAAATAAACTTCATTATATTTATCAACCAAACACAAATCGCCAATCATTCAACCAACATCTACCCGCACCTATCCATCAACCATCCGATCAGCATCCACCTACACCAACTACCCATCATCCAATCAACATCCGCCCACACCTATCCACCAACCATCCAGTCAGCATCCACCAACACCTGTCCACCTACAAGTGTCCACCCACATATATCCACCAACCATGCATCCATTCTGTCCCGCGAACATGTCCACCACTTACTCAGCGTTCACCAACACCTATCCACCAACCACCCAATCAGCATCCACCTACACCAACTACCCATCATCGAATCAGCATCCACCCATACCTATCCACCAACGATCCAGCCAGCATCCACCTACACCTGTCCACCAACAAGTATCCACCCACACCTATCCACCAACCATGCAATCAGCATCCACCCATACCTACCCATCAGTCATGCATTCGGCATCCACCTACACCTACCCACCAACCATTGTCCACCCACACCTAATTCCTGTATCCACCAACCATCGTCCACCTACGCCTAACCCCACCACCCAACCATCCACGCATTCTCTCCCGAAAACGTGGCCATGCACCACTTACTTTTCAAGTTTGTGCAGATGAGGCATACGGCGCGTTGGTGCTTGGGCATTAGCGTCTCCAGGGGTAGGGTTCACTGACTGGGCCAGCCCGTCAAGGTTTGGAGCATCTCGATTCCCTTTGGCCACCATCGCGCCTCCTTCCATGTCCCGGGCACCACACCCGCTGAAACGTTGCTGCCGTGCACACGGCACTCTCGCTATGCAAATTGGAATCTCCTCACTTCCCTCCCTCTCTCGCTGTTTTTCACTGGGTTACGCTTCCATGGTACGAAGCGTTTGATTGGAGGAGACCTTTTAGCAGAACGGATCGGCGAAAAAGTGTTTTGAACTTGATTGGTGGATTTAACTGCTGCGTGGAAACCGTGTCGGATCACAGGGTTTTCAGTTGGTCCCAGGAGAGAAAACAGAATCAAAGCTACATTATCACATGCATGTCTCCTCAATCAAGGTACACTGTTTACACGATGCACGAAAGTACACTGTTTACACGATGCACGAAAGTACACTGTTTACACGATGCACGAAAGTACACTGTTTACACGATGCACGAAAGTACACTGTTTACACTATGCAGGTTCTGTTTAGTTTGTTACGTGGTCATGTCGCCATAACACTGTGGCAAATCGTGTCAAATTAGAGCTTGTAGTTGTACAATAACTAGGCACATACTTTAACGACCTGTACTGCGATTCCCACTGTGCATGTGTATACATACAGCATCCACCTACACAATCCACCAACTATCCCCATATATATATCACAGAATATCACAAATCAGACGAGATTCCTCTTGCGAAACTACATGTGAGCACTGATGAGTAAAAAGTCTCTTTTATCAGAGCCTTTGCCCCGATATAACCCTATGTGGTTGACAGCAGGCTCAAAGCACCAACCAACCAAGTAACTAACTTATCGGAGCCACGTCGTTATCTGCACTGACGCGACAAAGTAGACGGGTTCACTTTGCCTCGGGAAAGGATGTGGAGCGGTTCGATGAAACACTCACGAAACAGACAGCCCGTGTCAAGTTCCGTTCCACATTGACTCTGGTAGTGGATCGATGACCACTTAGTACAGCTTTTCTCTCCTGCCCTTTGCTTCTCTGTGTGATCTTCGTGGCCTTCTTTTGCCTCCTTGACACACTGCCAATGATCCGGTACGGACAGTGTTAGTTTTTCATTTCAGCACCGCGGCTGTGAGGTTGGCGGGTTTAGAGCTGCAGCCAGCAGGGCCAGACAGCTGTGCGCATGGATTTCATCTCGGCACCTGGAAGCTGGAATTGAAAGAAGGGTAGTGGTTCAAGATTGCGTCTGTTAAACGTGTAACAATCAATTCAATTAATGAGTATTGTCAAGAGCGTAGTGTTAAATAGAAACCGAGAGTAACCACAGAGACAGGCAGACAGACAGACAGACAGACAGACAGACAGACATGCAGACAGACAGACAGACAGACAGACTGGCAGACAGACAGACATGCACACACACACACACACACACACACACACACACACACACACACACACACACACACACAAACAAACACACACATGCAAACACACCCAGACACAGACAGACAGAGAGACAGACAGACATGCACACACACACACACACACACACACACACACACACACACACACACACAAACACACACACATGGCTATTCAAAAACATACAAACACACAGAGGTATGCACACATACAAACGCACAGAGGTATACACATACACAGGCACAAATACACACATATACACAGACACAGGCACACAGACACACACAGACACACACACATACACACAGACACACAGACACAGACACACACACACACACACACACACACACACACACACACATACACACACACGCGCGCGCACACATGCACACACACACACACGCACACACACACACACACAAACACGCACACACACTCTCTCTCACACATACACACACACACACTCTCTCTCACACATACACACACACACACACACACACACACACACACACACACACACACACACACACACACACACACACACACACCAAACCAACAACAGGAGCAAGTCAAACACGGCAACTATACAACCTGCGTTGCTTACAAAGCATTTCTGACATAAACATGCTAACTTTGGTTATTATTTTCAATCTTCAATACTGCCTGTGAAAGCTTGTAACTAAAAACTTCAAACGTTTTGCATTTTTATTCATATATGCTCATATTCAATTCTAGGACAAGCTGTTTGAGAAGCAATGAAGGAAACTGCAGGAATCGATCACGCCATTGTTGATACGCCACTCACAACGACCACAGAGAAGTCGATTCCAGTTTCTGACTTCACTTCCTGTAAAAATAACCGTTTGTTCGTTGCTTCGCTGAAAGTTTTTTTTTTTATTTCATTATTTTTGGGCTTGACAATCACGCACAGTCTTGTGATGTCCTTTCAGAAGGTTTTCATTCGTTGAGCCTCAGTTGTTTTCCTCGTAGCATGGCGGATGGCGATCAGCTCGCAACACTCTACTGTGTAGCCGGGATGGAATAACGCGGAGCGTCGATCCCAAAGAGGCATAGACAGGCTAGGTATTGATTATTTAAGCTGAACTAATTAAACATCTCAGTTTCAGAGCTTGGGGCCGGTGCAACCAGCTAGGCGGTTTGTGACGCTGTGAGAATGTCCGCAAAACTGCAGCTAAGCCAGCGGAACAAGGGCAGAAACTAGTGAAAGCGACTGAAGCGTAAACCGACGGAGGGAAGAAAAATCCTTTAATAATGGCATGGCGTTGGTGCAGACACGGCTAAACCTCAAGGAATGAAAAGGATTTCTGCAGGACAACACTTTAAAACCAGGACTCAGCTTATATTATGCATGTGCCGTGCTTGGTGCTTTCTTAACTGGGTGAGTGAATGGGACAATGGGTTTAAGTGCTATATGCTACGATCATTTAATTAAACATGACGAGAGGCAGAGAGGACTGTAGCATTTGCAAGAGTTGCTAGTAAACAGACAGCATAGGGAGCTGAGCTAGCCGTTCACGAAGCAAGTTCGTGTACGTGAAGACCATACATTTAATTAACCTAGCAGTTTTCTCTCGCTCGGACATTGCTCACTTTCGGAAAGCCACATGACACACTATATTCTGCTCACTTTACTTAAGGAAAGCCACATGACACTCTATATTCTGCCCACTTTACTTAAGGAGAGCCACGTGGCACACTGTACTCTGCTCACTTTACTTAAGAAAAGCCACATGGCACATATATTGTGCTCAGTTTCCATGGTAATGCTATATGGCACATACTATTCTGCTCACTTTCTCTGATAAAGCAATATGGCACACACTGTTCTGCTCACTTTCTCTGATAAAGCAATATGGCACACACTGTTCTCCTCGATTTTTTTCTGATAACGCTTTCTCTGATAAAGCCACATGCCACACACTGTTGTGCTCACTCTCTCTGATAATGCAACATGGCACACACTGTTGTGTTCACTTTCTCTGATAAAGCCATATGGCACACACTGTTGTGCTCACTTTTATGATAATGCAATATGGCACACAATATTCTCCTCAATATTTCTGATAAAGCCACGTGGCAAAAACACGTCTATTGACTGTCTCTGATAAAGCCATATGTCACACATTATTCTGCTCACTGATAAAGTCATATGGCATACACTCCTCACTTTTCTGTTATAAGTCATATGGCACACAATATTTTGTTCACTTTCCCCGATAAAATCATATGGCACGCACTATTCTTCTCACTTTCTCTGATAAAGCCATGTGACACTCAATATTCTTTCTCTAATAAAGCCATATGACACTCACTATTCTTTCTCTAATAAAGCCATATGACACTCACTATTCTGCTCCGTTTTCCTGATAACGCCATTTGACACACTGCTACTCACTTTGCCTGATATTTAAGCCATGTGGCACACACTACTGTGCTCACTTTCCCGGTTAAAAAAATAAAATGTTGAGTCCTTTTCCTCATTACGTTCACACAAGTTAATCGATGTGAAACAGATGTCTTTTCCTCATTACGTTCAGACAAGTTAATCGATGTGAAACCGATGTCTTTTCCTCATTACATTCAGACAAGTTAATCGATGTGAAACCGATGTCGTTTCCTCCTTACGTTCAGACAAGTTAATCGATGTGAAACCGATGTTGGTCGCGATGCAGCTTCAGGCATCACGCAGTACTATACGTGTGTGTATGCCCGGGTCAGTATGACCACGAAAATCACATGCACGTGCACACACACCGGCTTTGGGGTGGACGTCTGAGGTAGAGTGATTGGCTGACGGTCTGTGTTTAAGGCCCACTGAACCATAGCGGGTATGTGAGGATATGAAAGAGAACGAGGCCCAGGGTGCCTGTGCCGAATCAACACACAACGGAGTTTAATTAGCGCTCGAAAGACGTCGCAAAAACACAACAATAAGGACCTGATCGAGTCGCCTACGGTAACTGTCACCTGGCATGCGAGTAAATACAAAGTACATAAACCCTACCAGAGGCACATCCTCAGAGGGTCAATGTCAGGGCAGAATATACACAGTTCAGAAGTCAAAGGAGGATTCATTATTCATGTCACACGTCGCTTTAGGTTAGAGGAGGATTGGGCAAAAATGAAGTGGAAAAAAAGAGAAAGCAGAAATTAGAACAAAAAACAATTATTATTGGCATCAGGCAAAACATTCAAATCTCTAGTTATATGAACCTACAGCAGGCTTGAAAACGGGAAATCGTTGTCAGCACTTGGATCTCAGCCGAGGTGCCTTTAACTTCTGCGTCCGTGGTCCCCTATGGAGGAATTTCGATATCATGAAGAAGCGATATAATGCGGAGACGATATCGCGCAGAGCCGACATAAAGCAGAGAGGATATCGTGCAGAGACGATATCATGCAGAGATGAAATAATACACAGACGATATCGCGCAGAGATGATAGCATGCAGGAACGATATAATGCATAGACAATATCATGCATAGACTATAGAGATGATAAAAATAACAATATACTTTATTCATCCCAGCGGGAAATTAAAGCTGTCGTTCGATGGCACAACGAAGAACATATCTCAATAATTCTATGTCATGAAACACGCACATACACACTCTTAGACATACGTTCCCTTTCTCTCAATCTGCATAGACAATATCATGTAGACACGATATCGTGCACAGACGATTTCATGCAGAGCTGAAATAATGCACAGACGATATCATGCAGAGACGAAGGAAGGGTAATGGCAGAGACGATATCGTGCAGAGACGAAGGAAGGGTAATGGCAGAGACGATATCATGCAGAGACGAAGGAAGGGTAATGGCAGAGACAATATCGTGCAGAGACGAAGGAAGGGCAATGGCAGAGACGATATCGTGCAGAGACGAAGGAAGGGTAATGGCAGAGACGATACCGTGCAGAGACATAGGAAGGGTAAGGGCAGAGACGATATCGTGCAGAGACGAAGGAAGGGTAATGGCAGAGACGATACCGTGCAGAGACATAGGAAGGGTAAGGGCAGAGACGATATCGTGCAGAGACGAAAGACGAAGAGGACATGCTGGGAGGAGTTGGCTGCAACATATATGACGTGCAGGTTTCAGCAAGCAGTCACCCGGGAGCTGACAGTGGAGCGAAGGAAGACCTAATCGATTAACAACCGAAATCAGCCAGCCGATGAGTAGCAGAGCACACAGCCAAATACCCTCCTTTAATAGGCCGAGTGGTGATGTCCTTTGTCTTTGTGGAGTCTGTTTAACCTGTTTTGTTTTTCCTGGTATGAATAGAGATCCCATTTCTGATTTGTCTGTCACTTTCACCAGTTGCTGTGGTCTAACACACACACACACACACACACACACACACACACACACACACACACACGCACACACGCACACACGCACACACGCACACACGCACACACACACACACACACACGCACACACACACACACGCACAATGGTTACACACACACACACACACACACATGAGGAGCACGCACGCATGCATACACATGCTCGCACGCAAGCACGCACGCACGCACGCAAACACACATGCACGCATGCACGCACACACGCACGCAAGCACACACAGACACTACTGCTGGGCCATTTTCTAACTATACTCTCCCTTCACCCGCTTATTAAATTATTTCAGTTGACTGTCCCAGCTGTAGTGTGTGTGTGTGTGTGTGTGTGTGTGTGTGTGTGTGTGTGTGTGTGTGTGTGTGTGTGTGTGTGTGTGTGTGTGTGTTTGTTGTGTGGTGTGTGTGTGTGTGTTTATGTGTATGGTGTGTGTATGCGCGCGCGTATGTGTGTGTGTGTGCGTGCGCGCGCGTGTCTTAGATAGGTCAAAGCAATTGGTGAAAGTGACAGACAAATCAGAAATGAGATCTCTGGTATTCATTCGTACATTTAAGCCAGTTCAACCCCACTCTTATCTTATTACAGGAACACAGTCAAATATTTGGTTCGGTCGTCAGCGTCCCCCGAGAATCGGTACGCTACGGCGCTATGTGGTCGCAGATGATCCGACTGCGACACAATCCCTAGATGCAGCAGCAGCAGCAGCAGCAGCAGCAGTCCCCAGCACCCACGCACGAACACGCCGTAGACCGCTGTACACCTGTCTGTGTCACCACCCCGGAAACTGTGAATGTTTGGAGCGTAAGTGAGCCCGAATTAGAGTATCGAAAGAATGCCAGTGTAGCTTCCGTGAAGCTTTCACAAACTGTACATGCTCTGAGAGCCTGCTTGCATGTTTCCAGAAGGAAGAGAAAGAAGAAAGAAAATGCCAGCGTGCTAGCTTTCTTTCTTCTTCTTCTTCTTAAAAAATAAAATAAAAAATGCAACT
>CAUZXP010000133.1:34393-35644 GCA_963584105.1 Alviniconcha strummeri
CGTCGTAGCACCTATCGCAGAGCCCGGTCGGTGCCAGAAGCGAAGAGGAGGGAAGTTGTTGAGCTGGCCATAACGCACTGTGCCGCGATAGGTGCCTCCTCGCCTGCCGGACTGGGGCGAAAGAGGGTGGGGCGGGGTGGGGCGGGGTGGGGGTGGAGTTAAAGGGGGATGAAAGGGTGGAAGCGAGGATTGCTGCTGCTGCTATCGTTGCTGCTCTGGAGGCCGCACTGAGATGCTGCGGCGCAAAGATGGAGAAATGATGGAAGTATTATCAGGACTGAGATGGGAGTAATATAAAAGCTCAGATGAGACTATTATAAGGATTGAGATATTATAAAGGCTGAGATGAGACTATTATAAGGACTGAGATATTATAAAGGCTGAGATCAGACTATCATAAGGATTGAGATATTATAAAGGCTGAGATGAGACTATCATAAGGATTGAGATATTAACAAAACTCAGATGAGACTATTATAAGGATTGAGATATTATAAAGGCTGAGATGAGACTATATTCATAAGTATTGAGATATTATAAAGGCTGAGATGAGACTATCATAAGGATTGATATATTATAAATGCTGAGGTGAGACTATTATAATGATTGAGATGGGAGTATAAAGATTGAGATGGGACTGTTATAAGGATTGAGATGGGAGTATAAAGACTGAGATGCGACTATTATAAGGACCGAGCTGGGAGTAACGTAAAGACTTAGATGAGACATATTATAAGGATCGAGATGGGAGTAAAGACTTAGATCAGACTATTATAAGAACTGCGATGGAAGTAAAATAAAAAATTAATGAAACTATTATAAGGATAGAGACCCGAGTACCATAAAGACTGAGACTCATGAGACTATTATAAGGCTGCAGATTGGAGTATTATAAAGGATGAGATGAGACTGTTATGAGGATTGAGATGGGAATATTATAAAGCTGAGATGAGACTATTATAAGGACTGAGATGGGAGTATTATAAAGACTGAAATGGGACTCATATAACGATTGAGGTGGGAGTATTATAAAGACTGAGACTCATGAGACTATTATATGGCTTGAAATGGGAGTATTACAAAGGCTGAGATGATTCTGTTATAAGCATTGAGATGGGAGTATTATGAAGACTGGGATCGAGACGGGACTGTTATAAGCATTGAGATGGGTGTATAAAGACTGAGATGGGATTGTAATAAGGATTGAGATGGGAGTATTATAAAGATTAAGATGGGACTGTTGTAAGGATT
>CAUZXP010000135.1:2500-12687 GCA_963584105.1 Alviniconcha strummeri
ATGCGTGTTTAGCTGTAACCTGCCACCTGCACCTTTTGGCAGAATGACCGGGATTTTTTTACGTGCTACTGTGGTAACACGGGGGTGGAACGGATACCGAAATAAGAGTCATCACAGAAAGTCGACCCTGGAGAAGAAAATTCTCCCGCCGTTCCAGCAGGGATTCGAACCCGCGACCTTTCAATCACGAGTCCGGTGCTCTAACCACTGAACTATCCCCGCCCCCAAATCACTGAGTCTGCCTCTAGCCAATTTATAATACACTCGGCGGCAGCTGACAGTTTCTCATCTAAAGACCAGGCTGCCAATGTAACCTATCAAACGGCGTCTGGCCAATTCATCTGGACCGTGCAAGCTGTCACTATGCACTATACAGTACAGCTTCATTGCCAAATGTCAATGCAATTGCACTAGGAACGTTTTGTGGTGCCAGGCACACTCACCACATATTCACGCCGGTCATGAAACATAATTAACCCCTTAACTGCCATGATGTCGCCTGGGAAAGACCAATAAAAAGTGCGAAATTTGAAACCCTTAACCCGTTTTGTCTTCCTTTTTGCACTGGCATTCGAGGTGATTTTTATCAAAACGCATAGGATTGAAAGTAGATGTAAAGTAGGTAAACATGGTGCTTAACGTCCACAGAAACCATAAGGCTTATTAGGGACGGGGAGAAGGGGGGAGGGAAGCGGGTATGGAAGGTGGGGGGGGGGGGGGGGTAGAGGGAGATTATATACCTGTCGCTACACTGTCACCACCAGAATGACTTCTGCGTTAAGGTGGGCAGCGACGAGAGCCTTTTTAATGTTTAATAATTGTAAGGAACAAAGCCACAAGAGAGTGTGTCCACAGACCGCAACTTTTGAAGAGAAAGGAGAGCCGAAGCGGATTCGAACCGAAGTCCCTCCGCTTACCAGCCTAACGCCTTACCGCTAGGCCAAACCGGCTCACGTGAAAGTAGATGTGTTATAGGACCGGACAATAATTATACGTTTTGCAGGCGCGTCCGTACATCTTTGAGCCCGGACATTTTACAGGCTGCGGCATTGAAGAGGTTAAATTGGAACAACAGCAAAGAAACACCCGGGTAGAAAGTAATTCAGAAATAAACACGTAAAGATTCCACCAGACATCAAGCTGTACAGATCACATAAACATTGCCTCTTCACGAGCTCTGGCGCCAAGTCGCCGTGTACCGGCGCCATATCTTAGCTAAGACACATAGCTAATATTGATTAAAAAGGCGACGCTAAAATTATTTAAGACTGCCTCTAGCCAATTTTCAGTTGGTGACAGTTAGCAATATACTGAGTCATTTATAAATGCCAGGATGTCAATGTATATCAAAAGATGACAAAGTCTACCACTGACCAGTTTAAAATTGGTGACAACTAGCAATATACTGTGTCATTTATAAATGCCAGGTTATCAGTGTGTATCAGAAGCCGACAAAGTCTGCCTCATACCAATTTACAGTTGATGATAGCAATATAAGGTGTCATTTATAAATGCCAGGTTGTCAGTGTATATTAAAAGATGACAAAATGTGCCTTTGACCAATTTACAATTGGACACAGCTGTCAATTTCTCGCCTAACGTCCAGGCTGTCAAAAGACGACAAAGTCTGCCTCTAGCCAATTTATAATACAGTAAGTGGCAGCTGGAAATATTTCCTCTAAAGATGAGGCTGCCAATATCTGTCAAAAGACGACAAAGTCTGCCTCTAGCCAATTTATAATACAGTAAGTGACAGCTGGAAATATTTCCTCTAAAGATGAGGCTGCCAATATCTGTCAAAAGACGACAAATCTGCCTCTAGCCAATTTATAATACAGTAAGTGACAGCTGGAAATATTTCCTCTAAAGATGAGGCTGCCAATATCTGTCAAAAGACGACAACGTCTGCCTCTAGCCAATTTATAATACAGTAAGTGACAGCTGGAAATATTTCCTCTAAAGATGAGGCTGCCAATATCTGTCAAAAGACGACAAATCTGCCTCTAGCCAATTTATAATACAGTAAGTGACAGCTGGAAATATTTCCTCTAAAGATGAGGCTGCCAATATCTGTCAAAAGACGACAAAGTCTGCCTCTAGCCAATTTATAATACAGTAAGTGACAGCTGGAAATATTTCCTCTAAAGATGAGGCTGCCAATATCTGTCAAAAGACGACAAATCTGCCTCTAGCCAATTTATAATACAGTAAGTGACAGCTGGAAATATTTCCTCTAAAGATGAGGCTGCCAATATCTGTCAAAAGACGACAAATCTGCCTCTAGCCAATTTATAATACAGTAAGTGACAGCTGGAAATATTTCCTCTAAAGATGAGGCTGCCAATATCTGTCAAAAGACGACAAATCTGCCTCTAGCCAATTTATAATACAGTAAGTGACAGCTGGAAATATTTCCTATAAAGATGAGGCTGCCAATATCTGTCAAAAGATGACAAATCTGCCTCTAGCCAATTTATAATACAGTAAGTGACAGCTGGAAATATTTCCTCTAAAGATGAGGCTGCCAATATCTGTCAAAAGACGACAAATCTGCCTCTAGCCAATTTATAATACAGTAAGTGACAGCTGGAAATATTTCCTCTAAAGATGAGGCTGCTAATATCTGTCAAAAGACGACAAAGTCTGCGTCTGGCCAATTTATAATACAGTAAGTGACAGCTGGAAATATTTCCTCTAAAGATGAGGCTGCCAATATCTGTCAAAAGACGACAAATCTGCCTCTAGCCAATTTATAATACAGTAAGTGACAGCTGGAAATATTTCCTCTAAAGATGAGGCTGCCAATATCTGTCAAAAGACGACAAAGTCTGCCTCTAGCCAATTTATAATACAGTAAGTGACAGCTGGAAATATTTCCTCTAAAGATGAGGCTGCCAATATCTGTCAAAAGACGACAAATCTGCCTCTAGCCAATTTATAATACAGTAAGTGACAGCTGGAAATATTTCCTATAAAGATGAGGCTGCCAATATCTGTCAAAAGATGACAAATCTGCCTCTAGCCAATTTATAATACAGTAAGTGACAGCTGGAAATATTTCCTCTAAAGATGAGGCTGCCAATATCTGTCAAAAGACGACAAATCTGCCTCTAGCCAATTTATAATACAGTAAGTGACAGCTGGAAATATTTCCTCTAAAGATGAGGCTGCTAATATCTGTCAAAAGACGACAAAGTCTGCGTCTGGCCAATTTATAATACAGTAAGTGACAGCTGGAAATATTTCCTCTAAAGATGAGGCTGCCAATATCTGTCAAAAGACGACAAAGTCTGCGTCTGGCCAATTTATAATACAGTAAGTGACAGCCTGAAATATTTCCTCTAAATATGAGGCTGCAATATCTGTCAAAAGACGACAATGTCTGCTTCTGGCCAATTCATTTAGGACAGGCTCTCATCTGTTACCCATCGAAAGACGACAAAGTCTGCTTCTGGCCAATTCAGTTAGGACAGGCTCTCATCTGTTACCCATCGAAAGACGACAAAGTCTGCCTCTAGCCAAATTACAACTGGTGACATCTGGTGATATTTCATCTAAAGGCCAAGATACCAACATCTATCAAAAGATGACAACGTCTGCCTCTAGCTAATTTACAGTTGTTGACAGCTAACAATATCTCAGATAAAGCCCAGGTCGTCTGCAGGCTGTTTATCAAATAACGACAGTGTCTGCCACTGGCCATTTCTCAGCCAGTAACTGCAGGCAATATCTCGACCAAAGGTCAGTCAGCCTATATCTATCAAAAGACGACAAAGTCAGCATCTGGCCAGTTTATTTAGAACAGGCACTCACTACCCATCAGAAGACGACAAAGTCTGTTCTAGCCAGTTTACAGTTGGTGACAACTGGTAATACTGACGGCGCCCGGTCGGTCCCAATTTCTAAAAATAGATTATGACGTCATCACGGGGCAGATTATGACGTCATCACGGGGCAAATAGATCTAGATCTAAAATGCAAATTAGGTCAAGGTCACCGGAAGTGACGTCACACCCAAGGGAGATCACTCCAGTTGCAAGTTGTTGCGATTTTGTTTCTCTGGCGGCCATCTTGGTTTTTCTGCATCGTCATGCTTCATTCTTTTTCTCTTTTGTCGGCCAGTTCAACAGGCTCACCTGTTTCCAGTGTCTGAGCCCGTCACCTGCCTCCGTGTTAGTATTGCTCAGTCCGTCGATGCGTGTGTCAGTGTGTTCATCCGTGCGTGCGTGCTTTTGATCAGATCGTCTTGTCGTGTGTATGGACAACAACAACAATTGGTGGAGATAGTGGTGTGATGTGTATAGACAACAACAACAATTGGTCAACACCTTTAATCGGACATCACGGTTGCCGACCCAACCCCAACCCTAACCCGTCCGAGTGATGGCAACACCCTCCCTAACTGGGCGAGCGCCGACTGATGGCTACACCCTCCCTAACTGGGCGAACGCCGAGGCACGGCAACTCCCTCCCTAACTCGGCGAGCGCCGAACCACGGCTACACCCTCCCTAACTGGGCAAGCGCCGTGACCCCAACATACCCCTATATACATAAGGCGAAGATAGTGGGACCGGGCTAACCCATCTCACTATCTGATTGGACACTAAACCGGGGCGCGTTTCTGGGACCGTGGGACCGGGCGCCGGTAATACTGACGGCGCCCGGTCGGTCCCAATTTCTAAAAATAGATTATGACGTCATCACGGGCAGATTATGACGTCATCACGGGGCAAATAGATCTAGATCTAAAATGCAAATTAGGTCAAGGTCACCGGAAGTGACGTCACACCCAAGGGAGATCACTCCAGTTGCAAGTTGTTGCCAACGGGTAATATCTTGTCTAAAGACTAGGCTGCCAGAATCTATCCAAAAACGACAGTCTGCTTCTGGCAAATTTATTTAGAACATGTTCTCATCACTTAAACATCAGATGACGACAAAGTCTGTTCTAGCCAATTTACACTTGCTGACAGCTGGCTGTTTGTATCTATCAAAAAACGACAATCTCCGACAGTCATTTTTCAGCTGATAACAGCTGGCAATATCCCTCGACAAAGTCTGCCACTGGCCAGTTTACAGTTGATGACAGCAGGCAATATCTTGACCAAAGGTCTGTCTGCCTATATTGATCAAAAGACGACAATGTCGGCCTCTGAACAGTTTATTTAGAACAGGCTCTCGTTACCCATCAGAAGACTACAGGGTCTGCTCGAGTAAGTTTACAATTGGTGACAGGTGACTGTCTGTATCTATCAAAAGACGACAATCTCTGATAGCCATTTCTCAGTTGATGATGATGAGTTGATGCTTAATGTCCTCAGATGTCATTTGACATATTAGGGACAAGTTGTGACCAATGCCGAAGCACGGTTCAATAAAATCCACATACGTAAGGTGTATGCGTGTTTAGCTGTAACCTGACACCTGCACTTTTGGCAGAATGACCGGGATTTTTTACGTGCTACTGTGGTAACACGGGGGTGGAACGCATACCGAAATAAGAGTCAGCACAGAAAGTCGACCCTGGAGAAGAAAATTCTCCCGCCGTTCCAGTTTCTCAGTTGATAACAGCTGGCAATATGCCTCGACAAAGTCTGCCACTGGCCAGTTTACAGCTGATGACAGCTGACAATATATCGTCTAAGGACAAGGCTGCCTCTAGGCTATCTAAAAAATGACGACAATGTCTCCCCACTGGTCAGAGCTCAGGAGCTGTGTGAAAGTCGAGGTGGCCGTCCTGGGCTCCCGTCCCTAATAAGCCTACGGTTTCTGTGGACGTAAAGCAACACTCAACCAACCCACAGGCCAATTTCCAGTTGATACCAGATGGCAGTATCTCGTCCAAAGGCCAGTCTGCCAACATTTACCAAAAGACGACAAAGTCTGCTTCTGGCCAGTTTACAACTGGTGACAGTAGGCAATGTATCTCGGTCGATGGCCAAGTTGCGTATATTTATGAAAAGACGGAAAACGGTCTGCTTCCGGACAATTTATTTAGGACAGGCTCTCATCAGTTACCCACCGAAAGACGACAAAGTCTGCTTCTAGCCAGTTTACAACTGGTGACCGCTGGTGATATCTCGTCTAAAAGCCAGGCTTTCTGTAGGATATCTATGAGACTGCAGCAGTTCCACGTGGCACCAGCCAGGTAACAACAGCGATGTATGTACACCAGTACGGTGGATAATCAAAACACGCTACGAAAAAAAAAAGTGACTCATCCAGAATCACATGCGACAAAAGCGCAATGAGCCTGCTCTAGAGCGGAGAATAGCGCTATACATATAAAATTGTTGATCATCATCATCATGAAATGACAACTTATTTGTCCTTAACCCCTTCACTGTCATGTCAGTGAGTCTGCTCGAGAGCGGAGAATAGCGCTATATAAAAGCAATCATCACCATCATCATCATCACCTCAAAAAGAACAATAAAAGTGCGAATCTGAAACCCTTAAGCATTTTTGTCTTGTATTTTGCACTGGCATGCGAACGGCCTTTCATCAAAATGTATAGCATTGATTGTGTTATAGGACCGGAAAATATACTGCTTGCGGGCGCGTCCGTGCATCTTTCAGCCCGGAAATTTTACAGGCTGGGACAGTGAAGACGTTAACATGTCACTATAAAAAATATTTCAATTAAAACTAAAACAAAAAACTACAGTCACTCATTAAAAAAAAATATTAAAAAAATACAGTGACTCATTCAGAATCACATGCAACATAAACGCAGCGCGTCTGCTGTAGAGCGGAGAATAGCAGTTATAAAAAGCGTTCATCAGCATCATGAAAGGACGACTTATTTGTCCTTAATACGTCATCCCGACATCCGAGGACACTAAGCCCCACATCACCATCATCGAGATGACGAACAATGTCTGCCGTTGGACCAATTACCATATAACAGTTGGCAGTATTTATTGCCCATAATGGCAGAATGTCAACGTCTGCCAAAAGGCGGCTGTCCGCACCCAGTAAGTAAACATGGTGCTTAACGTCCACAGAAACCGTAAGGCTTATTAGGGACGGGCAGAAGGGGGGAAGAGGGTACGGAGGTGGGGGAAGAGGGAGACTATTATACCTATCGCTACACTGTCACCACCAGAATGACTCCTGCATTAAGATGGGCAGCGATGAGAGCCGTTTTTATGTTTCATTAATTGTGAGGGACAAAGTCACAACAAGACAGTGTCCACAGACCACAACTTTTGAAGAGAAAGGCGAGTCGAAGCGGATTTGAACCGAGGTCCATCTGCTTACCAGCCTAACGCCTTACCGCTGGGTCAAACCGGCTCACGGGTCCGCACCCAGTCGATTTACAGCTGGTTATAAACGGCTGTCAATACCGGTCTATAAATCAGGTCAGCATCAACAGCTATGAACGTATGTAAATGAGCCCATCGCATAATTATAAGCCGCCAGCTTGTTGCTGAGCTCCATGACCATTCATTGTTGATCGCTTTTATATAGACAGACAGACAGACAGACAGACAGACAGACAGACAGACAGACAGAGAGAGAGAGAGAGAGAGAGAGAGAGAGAGAGAGAGAGAGAGAGAGAGAGAGAGAGAGAGAGAGAGAGAGAGAGAGAGAGAGAGAGTCAGACCGACAGACAGACCATTCATTGTTGATCACTTTTATACAGACAGACAGACAGACAGACAGACAGACAGACAGACAGACAGACAGACAGACAGATAGATAGATAGATAGATAGATAGATAGATAGATAGATAGATAGACAGACAGACAGACAGACAGACAGACAGAGACAGAGAGAGATACACAGAGACACAGAGAGAGAGAGAGAGTCAGACCGACAGACAGATCACTTTTATATAGACAGACAGACAGACAGACAGACAGACAGACAGACAGATAGAGAGAGAGTCAGACCGACAGACAGACAGGCAGCTAGACAGATAGATGGGCGGAAGAGAGACAGGCAGAGACAGACAGACATGCAGACGGACGGACAGATAGACAGGCAGGCAGGCACACAGACTGATAGATGGATAGACAGAGTAGCAGTAGCCTAGTAACTGAAGAAGAAAAAGAGAAGAAGTACCAGTACAAGTAGTAGAAGCATTAACAGAAGAAAAGAAAAAAGAAAAAAAAAAGAAAAAAGAAAAAAAAAGGGGGGGGGGGGGTGGGGGGGGGACCCGAAAATCTAAAACAAAAGACGGCGGGGACAAGATTAAAAATTATAAAAATTAAAAAAAAAAAAAAAAAAAAAAAAAAAAACAGTGAAGTACAAGCGAGTGCAAATAAAAAGAACAGCGAGAAGAGCACCGAAAGCACAACAAGAACAAAAACAAAGAAAAAACACAAACGGAGAGAAATAACAATAAGGCACCAGAAAAATGCAAATTCAAACTAAAGCGGGAACAAGACCCCCACCCCTACCACCCCCCCACCCCATGTCCCCCCTCTTAACACACACACACACACACACACACACACACACACACACACACACACACACACACACACACACACACACACACACACACACACACACACACACACACACACCGCAAAGTAAAATCGGAGAAATAACAGTGAAGAACAAGGAAATGCAAACCAAAACAACGGCCAGAACAACAAAAGGAGGGCGAAAAACCGAAAACAAAACGAAACAAAAAATATGTACATAAATAACAAACTACAAGCGAACGCAGATCTTCGCAACAGCTGATTTTGGGACAGCGACGCTATATAATAATTATAAAACACTCACCGAAAAAGAGAAAACTCTGCAACTTGCCAACACGCAGAATCCACCAAAGTTAACACGCAAAATCCACCAAAGTTAGCACGCAAAATCCACCAAAAGTTCACGCTCTGCTCCACGCTTAAAACTGGCTCTGTGCTCCGCTGACGAGTAGCACAAGGAAGACAAAGAAGAAGATGGGAAAAAATGCTGAGAAAAGGCCGAGAACGTCAACACACTGAAAGCTTTAACAGCACCGAAACTGGCACGTGGTATACGTTCCAACGCTTGAGAGCGAACTGAGACGCGTGTACAAAGCTCAGTTAGTTCCCTACCAGCCAGGACACCGTTGCACTGGCTACGGACGATTCTCACAGAGCGGGTATTGACTGACAATTCGGCACGGGCAGCTCGTAGCGTGACTGGCGTGAGAACCACCGCCTACGGAGGTCTTGTGTGTGTGTGTGTGTGTGTGTGTGTGTGTGTGTGTGTGTGTGTGTGTGTGTGTGTGTGTGGTGTGTGTGTGTGTGTGTGCGTGTGTGTGTGTGTGTGTGTGTGTGTGTGTGTGTGTGTGTGTGTGTGTGTGTGTGTTTGCCTGTATGTCTATGACTGTCGTGTGTGTGTGTGTGTGTGTGTGTGTGTGTGTGTGTGTGTGTGTGTGTGTGTGTGTGTGTGTGTGCATGTGCCTGTTTCTGTGTCTGTCTAGTCTCTGTGTGTCTCTGTCTGTCTCTCTGTCTCTCTGTCTGTCTGTCTGTGCCTCTGTGTGTGCGTATGTCTCTCTGCGTATGTCTCGCTGCCTCCCACGCCGTTTCTCGCCGTTGATCGATGCTATAAATAATTATAGCGAGTCGCGGGCCACTGACCTCACCGCTGCGTCTGTTTTGTCATTCCAGACACATCCAGAGCAACAAAACAAAGCAAAAACAAACAAAAAAAGACAAAACAAAAAAACAAAAAAGCACAGAGCTGCTGGCGGCGTGCTGCGAGATAACTTGCCACCGAAAGCAACGAGCCGTCTATTAACACACTGTACTGGAGCGTTCATTGTCACCACTGCTGTGAACTGGTCCCCTTTTGTGTGTATGCTGAATGTTATTTTGTTTCTGGTTGTTTGGCTGAAACGCGGTATTTGTTACTGGTCCTTTTTGCTGAATGTGATTTTGTTTCTGGTTCCTTTAGCTGAATGAGATTTTGAGCTATGTTTAAGCACACTGGAATGTTCATTGTCACCATTTCCGTGAATTGTCGAAATTTTAGCTGAATGTGAATTTGTTTTTGGTCCTTTTGGATGAAACGTGATTTTGTTTCTGGTTCTTTTGGCTGAGACGTGATTTTATTTCTGTTCCTTTTGGCTGAATGTGATTTTTAGCTATATTTAAGCACACTGGAGTGTTCATTGTCACCACTGCCGTGAACTGGTCGATTTTTTTAGCTGAATGTGATTTTGTTTCTGGTTCTTTTGGCTCAGTG
>CAUZXP010000137.1:0-57160 GCA_963584105.1 Alviniconcha strummeri
AATAGTTTGGTCGCCGGGAGTCCTCCCAGAGGCATGAACTGATTAAGTTTATCGACTACCGAGTGCGACCTAACTAACGACTCCGCTCCTCGATCTAAATCCGGTTCGGTTCAGGTCATTTGCGGTGTGTACTTTTTGAATTATCCCCAAAGCGAGTTAAACTGGATGAATCTTCGGGACCCCATGTAAATCTACGTTTCACTTTAACAGTGGTAGGTCGGACAAAGAAGAAAGAAAAAAAAAAAACGAAACCCCCCACAACGACAAAAAAAAAAAAAAAATCAACAACAAACAAAAACAGAGACAGACAGACAGACAGACAGACAGACAGACAGACAGACACACACACACACACACACACACACACACACACACACACACACACAACACACACACACACACACACACACACACACACACATCCCAACTGAAAGAATGTGGCATTGTGTTCATTGTGCCTCGCTGGCGATGAGCAGCCATGGTCCATGGGGCTTGAGTTGAGAATAAGTGGCGCTGCAATGGTTTGAGAATCTGTTCTGGTCTCAGTCTTTTTTCTGTCTTTTTTTCTGTTCTCGTCTCAGTCTTTTTTCTGTCTTTTTTTCTGTTCTGAGTCTCAGTCTTTTTTCTTTCTTTTTTTCTGTTCTCGTCTCAATGTCGCAATCGCCCTGATATAACCGCACTGGTTGACTGGGCGCTAAGCACCAATTACTGAATGTCGTGTCGATCGCTTTCCACTTCCTACCCTGAAGATCGCGAGATCGGAATCACACGACTCAGTGTTCGTTTGAGACAGCGGGAAGAGCATAGTACCGTTGGCTTAGGAGGCCGGTCATGTTCGTTTGAGACGAGGACAGAGGTGGAGTTTCCTTGGTTTGGGAGGCCGGTCATGTTCGTTTGAGATTGAGACGAGGACAGTGGTGGAATTTCCTTGGTTTGGGAGGCCGGTCATGTTCGTTTGAGACGAGGACAGTAGTGGAATTTCCTTGGTTTGGGGAGGCCGGTCATGTTCATTTGAGACGAGGACAGTGGAGTTTCCTTGGTTTAGGAGGCCGGTCATGTTCATTTGAGACGAGGACAGTGGAGTTTCCTTGGTTTAGGAGGCCGGTCATGTTCATTTGAGACGAGGACAGAGGTGGAATTTCGTTGGTTTGGGAGGCCGGTCATGTTCATTTTGAGACGAGGACAGAGGTGGGATTTCCTTGATTCGTATCTGCTTCTATCGGCTTTGACTCGGTATGACAATCGTTAGAGCTCGTGAGGGGTGTGAATGAATGAATGAATGAATGAATGAATGAAAATTTATATATAGCGCATAAAAAACTTCCACACAAAACTTTGCGTTATATTGGGTGCTCGGGCCATTGTGACAGAGATTTGTCGAGACCGCAGGAGAGACAGTAAGCAGGTAAGATAGAATGATAGAATGTCGGGGCTGTGACTGCACAGTCCGGGCCATTGGCATTGCGAGGACAGGAGAAGGGGCGAGGTGTTTAGCAGCTTGTCAGGCGGATTACACGGCTGATCGGACAGCGCCGCGCGCCCTCGCACACCAGCTGGGGCTACCAGCGGAACCTGCGCCGGGTGTGGCTGCTGGGATTTGGCACGGTGCGCACCAGCTTGCATGCCAGGGTGTGGAGGAACGAATAGATAATAATATGAAAGGGGAGAAACACAGCCGCATAGTTCAGGAGCTGTGTGAGAGTCGAGGTGGACGTCATGGGCTGTCCGTCCTAACGAGCCTTCTGCCTTCTGGTTTCCGTGGACGTAAAGATTTATTGAACCGTGCTTCGGCATTGGTCACAACTTGTCCCTAACATGTCAACTGACGTCTGAGGACATTAAGCATCACTTCACCACCAAACACAGCCACACCCATCACACACCAGCGCATGCACGCACGCACATAGGCACACACGCACGCACACGCACGCACGCACGCACGCACACACACACACACACACACACACACACACACACACACACACACACACACACACACACACACACACACACACACACTCTCTCTCTCTCTCTCTCTCTCTCTCTCTCTTACACACACACACACTCTCTCTCTCTCTCTCTCTGTCTCACACACACACGCACGCACGTACGCACGCACGCTCGATGCTGCTGTCCACAAGTTTTGGACTGAAGCAGGCAAAAGTAAACTGCGAATGAAAAAACCGATGTTTTTATCTTTTGATCTTTTGTTCAGTGATTGAGATCTGGTAACGACACGGATTGAAACAGCGGAACCAACCAGCCAATGTTAAAGGAACAAGTAAAGAAATCACAGCGCTTAATATTGTTGCAGCTGTTGGTTGTATGGAACGGTAATCATCTCCATAGTTCCTCGACAAATGTTTCTCACATTTTCATGTGTATGGGTGCGTGCGTGTATGTTCATGTGTGTGTGGTCGGGGGTGGGGGTTGTTGGGGGTCGGGTGGGTGGAGGGGGCAGATCGGAGTGAGCCGCGATAGGTTTTTACTGGTTTATTACAAGTCCTGATCTGATTTGAGCGTAACTGTAAGGGCCTTGCGCTCACACGAGGAGAGGCACATATTCACTATTGTGATTAGAATTTGCGATTCAGTAATGGATCTGAATGTGGCTGGCATTTTGGCCAGTGACTTTAGCGCTCCAGTGCTGACGTCTGGCAGTGGCCCGTGGCGTTACGTGCCCAGAGGGCGCGGCCGTTGCAATCCGTCTTACCCACTTGGCACCCTAACCGTAAATCTCCTGGAGGCTGACCTTTGGCACAGTGACTAATATAATACACCCGCTATACTACTACTACTGCTATTAGTGGTAGTAGTAGTAGTACCACTTTCGGCAGTGCTCGACGTGTGTGTCAGTGTGTGTGTGTGTGCGCGCGCGCGCGCGCGCGCGCGTGTGTGTGTGTGTGTGTGTAGATGTTGATGATGATCAAGAATACAGATTTAAGTGCAGGTCGACTATTTCAGTTCATGTAATTATGATATATGCCAGAAGATACACAAACTCAACAACTGAAGACGGCAGATAATGCACGAAGAGCCTTGTCAGACAGTACTGTCAGAATCGTAGGAACGTAGTGCGACAGTGTGTTGGACACTATGCATAATGTATAAATGATATGGCTTTTTGACTCTTCCCTCCGATTCGAGTTGCTGAGAAGATCATAATGCCTTGTGTGTGTGTGTGTGTGTGTGTGTGTGTGTGTGTGTGTGTGTGTGTGTGTGTGTGTGTGTGTGTGTGTGTGTGTGCGCGCGCGCGTGCGATCGCGCAATATTTTAACAGGCGAGTTTACCCTCTGATGATAACTCGTCGTTGTTCACATTTTCTTTTACTGCCCCCCCCCCCCCCCCTCTCCCCCTGTCGTCTTCGTTTACATTAAAAAATTTCCTTCTTCCCCCCGTTGTATTCCCTCTGTCGTAGGTAAGGCAGGTATCCCTGCTCGTCTTTGAACTGGTTCACTCAGAACACATATCCCTTGCACTTAGCACCGTGGTGTGGTGTCACTTGTCCCCGGCTCGCACAGTTGGCTGCTGCCATTGCCAATCAGTTCTCGACAGGATTAAATGGCCGAGCAGAGTGGATCGTGCGCTGTTGGATGCTCACTAATCCCATAGCGCACGCACAATTGACCGAGTTAACCTGACACTGGCTACGCCGCCTGCGCCGATTAGTTCCTCCTTTTTCATGCCCAGAAAGTCGCTTGAAGTGACTTGGTTTGCCCCGGGCGTTTTTTTGATTTCCCGCTGGCTCGGGTGCCGCCTTGCACTGGGCCGCAGCGAAAGAAAACAGTGCACCCTTGCACCTTACGCGAGGGTAGTTCTGGCCGCCCAAATTAGCAGTGAAATGGAGTGCGATAACCCCACATCTTGATCGGGCCTTGCCAGGGCTTTGGACCGATCGCCCCGTGGGTGTTAAAAACGTTTCGATCTCCCCAGGTGTGAATCAGAGCTCAAGAGCTGCGTGAAAGTCGAGGTGGCCGTCCTGGGCTCCCCGTCCCTAGTGGTCCCTGTGGACGTAAAGCGGCACTGAGCTTCAAGTCTCCCAGAGCTCAGGAGCTGTGTGAAAGTCGAGGTGGCCGCCCTGGGCACCCCCATCCGTAGTAGTTCCTGTGGTCAGTGTGGACTTAAAGCAACATTGGGGTGAACCTGTCTGCCCCCGGAGTTAGATCGGCTCCCACCACTCGCCGGGTGTTGTGCCCTCAGAACCCGCGATCCATCTTCATCACCCTGGCTTTTCAAGTAGATCTCGGCACGGGCCGGTGGGAAGCCAGTTTGTTTTCCGTGACTCGACATGCAGCCAGCCTTGCGTGGAAGTCCGCCTGCTTTCCGTGCTGTTCGAGGTCCGATTTCGACGTCTTACAAGTGACAACTGAGGGACTGTCGTTATGGTGTCTTTTCTGTCCGGCGTCTGTCCTCGTCTCTCTCAGTTTCTGCCTCTGCCAGTCTGTCGGTCTTTCCCTACCCCTCCTCTCTCTGCGGGAATCTCTCTCACTCTTTCCCCGGGAATGCGTGTACCATCTCTTGGTTCTCTCTCTCCCTCTCTCTCTCTCTCTCTCACACACACACACACACACACACACACACACACACACACACACACACACACACACACACACACACACACACACACACACTCTCTCTCTCTCGATTGAACACTCACTCACAGGGAAGTGTTTTAAGCCTTTTGTTCAGTCCCAGAAGGGGACTTTGATAACCTTTCCACAGTGGCACTGATGTGTGTCAGATAAAAGTAGCACTAAAATCTTTATGTGGGGGTGCTTGAAAGGGAAATATTTTTGGCTGTGCCTTTGAAGAACCCCTCAAAGCATGCAAATACAAAAGCCCAAATAGCTTTTTTTCCTTCTTTTTTTGGTCATCCTTTAGTGGTGTTCTGTGGCTTTCTCTCATTTTTCATGCCCATAACTTCACAAGCCTGATCTTCGAGGTGAAATGTAAAAGTTGAGGGGACTTTGAATTCACTTGCTCCAGCACACAGGTTGCTCTGCTTTCTGCTGCCTGTCCTTTTGTGTGAAGAGCAACATGAGGAAAGTGACAGCATTTCTGTATGCAGTTTCACTGTTTGAGCACTGAATTCTTGTTTGTTTTGTTTGTTGTTGTTGTGGATATGTGACTAAAGCATCAGTCTTTCAATTTTGTTGTTGTTTGTTTCAGAAAAACTTTTGAATTCTTCTGGGAGAGAACTCAGAAGAGCCCTCTTCTCACTCAAGCAGATTTTCCAGGTGAATATACAGTGCTTACATTTTTTAATATATTTTTTATATCTGTTCCTTCTCTTCATCTGATTGTGTCCGTTCAGGGTCCTGTCTTTCCAGCTTTTTTTAAGTTATTGGCTTTGCTTTACTAATGTGTTTTATGTTTTCAGGTCTCCTCTTCCATCTCCTTTTTAAAAAATATTTCTTCTTCTTTTAAATTCTTATTTAGTTTTGTTTCTTTCTCTCAGCTTTTACTCTTTTTATATTTTTATATCTAATTTTAGTTTTCTTCTTGATATTTCTTTTGTTCCTTCTGACGTTTTCCTCCAGGCTGTTTTTTTTTTCTCTCTCCACTTTTCCTTTCTTTTCCCCTTTTTGGGTTTACATGTTTTACTTCTCTTTTTATTTATTTCTTTGTGATATTTTATACATCTGTGCCTTTTAGTCCTTTCTCTTAGATGACATGGCCCAAAGGTGTAGTACATTAGTACTTTTTCTTAGATGACATGGCACAAAGGTGTTAGTACATTAGTATTTTTCTTCAGTGACCTGACATGAAGGTGTTAGTACTTGCAAATGGGCTCCATTGGCATTTCATTTGTTGATGCTAGCTGACTGAACAGCATGCAAGAGAATGTCATGGAGATTGTCAACAAATCTGTGTGAAAGTCAGTGCGCTCCATTCGTATTTTGCCCTGATGCTGATGTAACTGCAATGGTTGACTGGGCGTAAAATGCCAAGTTACTTACTCCATTGGTATTTTGCTTCACTGGAAGGTTCAATGTCTCAAAACATTCATCATTTTATGGTATCAGAATTAATGTGTTCCATTTTTATGACTGGACTGTTCTAGATAAGATCTCTCTATATCACTTTATCAGAGTTTCATCAGTTTTTGGTGTTGTTGTTTTTGGCTTGATTGTCCTAGGCTTAAAACCCCCAACAACAATGACAAAACAAAGAACAAAAACAAAACAAGAAAGACTAAAACAGACCCCCAAAACAAAAATGAAAACCTAAAATCTCACAGAATCTGATTGTTTGCATGATGACCAGGACTTTGTCCTTGAATTTGTCAACAAGTCCAGGCCTGATTCTAGAATCTCACTGTTTGCATGATGACCAGGACTTTGTCCTTGAATTTGTCAACAAGTCCAGGCCTGATTCTAGAATCTCACTGTTTGCATGATGACCAGGACTTTGTCCTTGAATTTGTCAACAAGTCCAGGCCTGATTCTAGAATCTCACTGTTTGCAGGATGACAAGGACTTGGTCCATGAATTTGTCAACAATGATGGACTTGACTGCCTCATCAAAGTGGGGGCAGAGGCAGACCAGAACTACCAAAACTACATCCTCAGAGGTATGCTGTGCACAGAAAAATAAATGCACACCTGTTTAAAAAAAATAGAAATGAAGAAGACAAAAACAGCAACCAACAATCCCCCCCAAAACAACAACAACAAAAAAGCACACTCAACAAAAAAACAACAACAAAACAGCAACAGCAACAACAAAAAACAAACCCCAACAACAACACCAACAACAAACAAACAACCACACACATACACACACCACCAAAACACAAAACAACAACAAAAACACAAATTCTGCCATCAGATTTGTTGCTTGAAGGCCGTGTATTTTGGAGATGTAAGTGGTTGATAATATATCAAGTGAAGCAGTTATTGGCAGAGCCATTTGAAGATCAAAGGCTGAATAAGATGGAGGATGGAATGCAAAGAATATCATGTGTGTGTGTGTGTGTGTGTGTGTGTGTGTGTGTGTGTGTGTGTGTGTGTGTGTGTGTTTCAACAGCCATCTGAGTTCAGGTATCAGTTCCCACTTTCTTTCTGTGGTAGTTCAGGGACTTCTTGTGACTACAAATGGTACATATCTACATAAATTGTTTGTGGCTGAGGCAGAGAATCAAAGCAGCATTGAGCACATAGTATCAAGGTAGCTCATTACTTACTGCCCCAAGGCAAGTGGGATGATTCAGGAGTAACTGTACACATATAGTCTATCACAAATGCTCATATAATGATATACATATATATATATTCAGGCGCACATTGTGCAGCTACTGAAGGTCTCAGTAAATTGAGAGTCCTGGGTTCTACTATTCTGATGATAGCCTAGGTGTAGTGCTGGTGAGTCAGTGAAGGGATATATATGTGTGTGTGTGTGTGTGTGTGTGTGTGTGTGTGTGTGTGTGTGTGTGTGTGTGTGTGTGTGTGAGCAGTAAGGCTTGTAATACTTGCTTGCACGATGCTGATGCCCTCTGTACTGTACAGACGAGACTTGCAGATGTTACCTGTAGACTTGTTTTGTTCATTCAGCCCTGGGTCAGGTCATGCTGTATGTGGATGGAATGGAAGGAGTCATCCGACACAACGCCACCATACAGTGGCTCTACACACTCTTGGCTTCTAAGGTACTGTGGGTGCTGCTGCTTTCTGCTCACTTTGCAGTTTGGTTGAACTCGTGTTGCAACCCACCGGCCCCCCTCACTCTCCTCCATCGGCTTCTCTCCATCCCCTCCTTCATCTGCAACCACCCTTTAGACAAAAACACCTGAGAAAATCAGAACGAACAATCAGTACTGAACAGTAAATTGCTGTAAAAGTGTTTGGGGGAAAACATTCTGTTGGAATATGTGCCGTATATCAATCACTGTACTTTTAGTGTAATGTGTAAAAGGAGAGTCAGTGTGTTTGAGTTGCTTCCACTGTACTGCAGTGAAATCCATGAGATGGAACTAGAGATAACCATTTTTGACAAAAGTTCCTAATAAGATGAAACATCCAAGGTGGTTTTGGTCCTAAACTAAAAATCATACATATTGCCCAAATACTCTTGAACTGAATACCTTTTCGACCTTCATGTGCCCTGATGTGACCTTGGCTAAGGATGGTAAAAGCCAGTTACTTGCTTTGACCTTTGCCCCCCCCCCCCCCCCCCACCGTACACCCAGTTTCACCCAATCGAGACAATTGACCAGGTACCCTTAACCAAGTGAATATGTCATCGCTTTGGTGTTCGTGAAAAAACTCATCGAACATCAGTGAAAATGTTTGATATGAGATTTTCCTCGAACACTAATGAAATGGTGGTTTTACTTTGTTCATGGTATAATTGCATTGTTGACAGGGTCGCCTGGTGGTGAAAACTGCCCTCAAGCTTCTGCTGGTGTTTGTGGAGTACACAGAGTCCAATGCCATGCAGCTTCTGAGAGCTATCAACACCGTGGATGCTCGCAGAGGCCTCAAGCCATGGGCCAACATCATGGCCATCCTCAGCGAGAAAGACGGTGCTGACTCAGAACTTCTCGTCTATGCCATGACACTGGTTAACAAGGTAGAGATGCTCCACATGCACTCACTTGCGCACATACTTTGATTTGTGTCTAGGTGCCTACACACGCACATGCACTCTCTCTCTTATACGCACACAGACACACACACACTCTCTCTCTCTCTCTGTCTCTGTCTGTCTGTCTCTGTCTCTCTCAAACACACACACACACTGAGAGTTGGATCTTAACGTCCACTCAGTTGCACAGGGTCACCTCAGATAAACATATCCACAAACAATATGCACATATGTTCTCATCCATTCGCACACTCCTTGTCCACACATTTGTCCACATCAGTGGAAATATTTTGTGGTTAGTATTATCTAGATCTAGATGTTTAAGTGGCTCCTGTTTTGAGGATAAAAAGCTACATCATGGTGGAGATAAAGATTTCATGTCAGTAAGGTGACCACCTCAGTAACTTTGTTATACACTTTTCTGTGCTGCAGGTCCTGAACGCCATTCCGGACCAGGACTCGTTCTACGATGTGGCAGACTCACTGGAGGAGCAAGGCATGGATCGCATCACTCAGCGACACATGGACCGCCAGGGGGCTGACCTTGACCTTCTTACCCAGTTCCAGATCTATGAGGTAAAAGTGTGGAGTACAAACAATATTTGTTGCAGGATAAAAAAAAGAGAGAAAAAAAAGAGTATTGTGTGTTGGGTGTTCTGTTTATAGAGGCATCCAGCTAGATTTTAGTATCTTAGCAGTGGGACACTTGAGCACATAATTATTTGGGGGGTAAAGACTAGGGAATACTGAAGTTTAATGGTGTTCTTTGAGATGGACTACACTGATCTGGCTTGATGATGCGGAAATTTAGGAAGCGGACCGAAGAGGATGCACAAATACTTTGTTTGGTGCCATTGTGGGAATTCGGGATTATACTTAAATTTTGAAGAAATGTTGCTTTGTTTGGAAATTTGTATTGATGGCTGATAGATAGGGGATATGTGCAACTTCAAACTACGCCAGGCATATTGATAAAACCCAGACGATTGTAAGACTAAAATGGAGCAGTTGCAGTGCAGTTGCAGTTACAAAAACAACAGCGAAGCAAAAACAACCAAAAAAACAGAAATCTGAGACAACTGACTGCCAGTATTGTCTCATTAAAATTACACTATTTTCAACCTCTTGTGTTTGATTTTGGCACATACTATTAGGCCTGTGCAAAAAAAACGATAATACAGCTGGTGCTTTGTATTTACAGTTTCAGTTTAGTTTGTTATTGTTGGTGATTCTTGTGCATGTGTTTTTTATGTATATATTTTTTCTTTCTAGTCTGTCCTCTATTCTTTGTACTTCAGTTTTGTTAGATGAAGTTATCTATAATGACATAACATTTGTATGGTGATGAGATTTTTTACGTTGTTTGCATTGTATGATCATATATATAGAGTTTTCCAGATATTGTCTGACCTGTCACATTTCTTACTTAGGTGCATGATGGCATTCCTTGTGTTAGCATTTTCTGGGGAGTATTTTTTGTTCTCTAACCCAGCATTATGGGAATATTCCCTATTGGCTAATCACAGTGTTAGTGGATTGAACTGAAGAAAAAGAAAAATGCTTTTTTCCCCCAGAGTGCTTTAAAACATGAAGATGGTGAGGACTTCTCTGAGATACCACAGCTAGAAAATCTGAGGTAAGAAAAAAAATGCTGTGTTGGAGTTATTTGTGATTCATATGTAAACACAATAACATGGAATAAAATAAAACAACTGTGCTGACAAACACATGGAATTTCTGTATGCTTGGAGGGAACCAGTAAAAACATTAAAACTAAAAGATGTTTTATTTCGGTGTGCCTGCAAGCGTGACTTTGTGTGTGTGTGTGTGTGTGTGTGTGTGTGTGTGTGTGTGTGTGTGTGTGTGTGTGTGTGTGTGTGTGTGTGTGCATGCATGTGAGTGTGTGCATGCGTGTGTGTGTGAATGTGTTTATTTATTTGCTGGCCAATACCAAGAGTGCTTTGGGTGAGAAATGTTTCCAGATCTGGTACCAAAACCAGTTTGATCTGTTTCAAGGCAAGTCCCCCGAATGAAGAGCGAAGGTGAGGTTCGCAAGAGCAAGCGCCATGTGGCACCGAAGATGAATCATTCCCAGAGCACCCCGGCCATGCCCTCCCACCCAGAGGAATCACCCGCAGAACAGTTCCAACGACGGCGAGAGAAACGCATTGAGTGAGAACTACTTCTTCTTCTCGGCTTCATGTTACAGCGACGTTGATGATTGGCATCATGCCATAGACCCCAGGCTGAACTGATTGTGTATTTTCCTTGTCCTGAACTGCAGCAGAAACGCAGTGTTTGCATCATGTGGTTATAGCAGAAAGGCCATTTTCAGATGTCATTGTTTGGCTGAAAGCACTGTAGGTCCAAATATTGTGTGTGTGTGTAAGATGTTGCCCTGTCCAAAATGGTGTGGCCGTGCCCTAGTGCCCCTAGTGTTGTTGTTTAAAACCACACACCCTGTTTTGGGGGCTCAGTGGGGGGGTTGTCTCTTTGCCCCCCACCCCCAAATTAAAAAAGTGCTTCAGACTAGAGGGGTGCAACATTTTGCTTAAAAACACACTTTGGGGGGATGTTTTCTCCCTGTTGGAGATGAAGCAGTGAGTTTCTTAATTCCATCAGCTGCTAGCTGGGAAGCATTAAAAAATAAAAATAAATTAATGAACACATTGTGTTGCATTTTGAACAGAAACTCATCCTTGCCTGACGGAGAGCAGGTGTTCCAGAGAGGACGGCGGTCCATGCCGGGCGAGTTCCAGAATGGATCATCACCACCCAGTCGTAAGTTCAAGTGGATGTTTGCAGTGACTGACATTGCAGCTTGTATTTTTTTGTTGATCAGTGCTGCTGGCATGTCAATTTCTTCGTGGTCTTCTCTGGCAAATAGTATTGGTGTACCGTAAAGCCTGTAGGGCCTTTGAAAAATAAGGGGGGGGAAGGCAATAGAAAAGTCAACAATTCAGCAACCCCCCCCCCCCCCCCCCCCCCCCCCCTGAAAAAAAGAAAAGAAAAACAAAAGGTTAAAAAAGTAACCGAGGCATTGCCTGATCCCATTACCAAATAAACAGCTAAGAGAGAGCGGGGTTGCTGTAAATGTACATAATGAAGGCACTGTTACTTCAGTTTTTCTGGGTATGCATTGTATTTTTTGGAGAAATTTCTGGCAGGTGTAATAATGATAATGGAACTGTGTGTGGAATGTCAACTGCATTGAGCACAGCATGATTGACAGTAGGGGTGGGGTGTACACAAGCAAACACTACAAGGACATTGTAGGTTGTGCTGTTTTGGAGGGGGGTGCAAGGTCTGATCAAAATGAACTCAATACACAAAGCTCCACAGTGAGAGGACCACAGCCTGAAGTTTACCAAGCTTATGAGATGGCACTGTTTTATTTTGTGAATGTTCTGTTCATGGCTGAAAAAAAGTTCAGTAACAATGTTCTTTTTCTTCTGAATTTGGGATGTGTTCAAAGGATTGGATTGCAGCTTGTCCGTGTGTGAAATGGCTATTGTTTGTGTGCTGTTTTTGGTATCATTTCTTGGTGGGCCTGTATTTTTGTGGGACGGGTGGGGAGGAAGTGGGGGTAGGGTGCGTGTGGGACAGGAGGGAAGAGAATTTGGCAAGCATGATCAGTTCCAGGATTAGAAATACTTTCAGTCTTTTTCATGTGTTGGTTATGGAGTTGGGTTGAAACGGAAAGCTGTTGACAGAGTAAACCAGTTAGGACCTACAGCTGTTTTTCAAGTAAAGGACAGTTTGTAGCAAATACAGAGAATAAAAGGGATTGGGGGGGGGGGGCATCAACCAGTATGGATGTGTATCTAACTGACAGTTGCAGAGATGGATAGGGGTAGGGGTTGTAAACTCAGCAAAACAGTATAGCACTTGCCTTTTATGCCTGCCCTGACTGGCTTGCCGCAGGCTGTAGTGACGTGGATGAAGATGACCGATCCATTTCAATGATTGAAGAGTCCAGTGTCCCGGCTTGTGAAGAGGACTATAACACGTGCACAGAGGAAGAAATGACTCTCCTCTGTGAAGATGGTAATGATCACTATGCCCTGGTTGCCGGAACTGTCTGCTGCACCCGTCTCTTTGACTAACACCGTCAGTAATGATGCCATGCGTGGAGAGGGCCCTGGGAGAGTTTTTTTTCCTCTCCCTACGTTGTGAAGAGCTTGATGAATAATTTTCTCCTCCTCCTAACCAAAGACTGGGGTTTTGTGATGCAGGCTGCTTCTGCCTTTTGGGTTGAGACCATCTTTTTTAATCCCATCTACATGTTATCAGTTTGCGGTGTGATGCCCACCCGTACCCTTTTGTTTTCCATTGACCCTGGCTCGGAACTGTCATTAAATCAGCATTTTCTTTTTTCATTGCCCTTGTTTGGCTCTGAATTGTTAAATCATCATTTTCTCTTTCCGTTGATGTGGCTTGGCTCTGAATTGCCATTAAATCATCATTTTCTCTTTCCGTTGATGTGGCTTGGCTCTGAATTGCCATTAAATCAGCATTTTCTCTTTCCGTTGATGTGGCTTGGCTCTGAATTGCCATTAAATCAGCATTTTCTCCTTCTGTCGATGTGGCTTGGCTCTGAATTGCCATTAAATCAGCATTTTGATTTTTTTCTCTGTTGACCTTACTTGGCTCTGGATTGTTAAATCAGCATTTTCTCCTTCTGTTGACATGACTTGGCTCTGAACTGCCATTAAATCATCATTTTCTCTTCCCTCCATTACCTGTCTCCAGTCATGCTGTCCTTGGTGAGGAGTGAAACGTTTAAAAAAGAAAGAAAGAAAAAAAGGCTGTGCAAAAATCATGGTTGTTATACTTAATCTGTCCTGGAATTAAACTCATTATTTGGTGAGGAATAATTAACCTCACTCCCCATCAAACTTTGACCCCCCCCCCCCCCCCCGGGGACATTAAATTTGATACTGGCAATAGCTTCAGGACTGTAATTATGCTGCATTAAATTTGATACCAGCACTAGCGTCAGGACTGTAATTATGCTGTTACAGTGTTAGGTTTACACCTCAAGCAATTACAGCTCATCCCACCTCCTTGTTGGAAACACGTAGCAATTTGTTTTGTTTTTCTTATTGTTCTGGGTGTGTGCTGTGTGGTTTTCTGATGACTTGCTGTGTGAGATAGCTTGAGTTTGGCATGAACTACTGGCTGAGTGTTTGCTGCAGGTTTTATGTGGGGGGAGGGCTGGTGGGGTTCAGTTCCAAGAAATCTTGCTGACCTGTTCAGTAGTAATAAAACTAGACCGTATTTACAAAGCACAAAGTCTTGTCTGGAAATATCATGGGAATGCTTATAGTGAAAATAATCTCTGCATTGCTACAACAACAAACATTCCAAAATCGCAGTGTTCCGAACCTTGTTTGTTCCAGTCTGCACTCCACTCAGTGCTTGTAGCATAGTGCCTGCAGCGGCAACAGGTTTCTCTGACCCATAATTTTATTTGGTCTTACTGACAGGTTGTCTTGCTCGCAGCAGGCTCTCTACCGTGTGCTGACTTTTCCAGCCTTTGTGTGCGTGGCTGTGCGTGTTTGTGTCTGGGTGCTTTTTTTTTTCCTTCTTCTTCTCCGTTTTGCACTAACCAGCATGACTGACGCCTGTTTTTCTCTCCCCACTCCTCTCCTGACCTGACCTGACCTGACCCTCTGCTCCATCCCGGACCCAAAAGAAGGTCCACGTGCACGGCGGGAGCAAGGACGCCAAAAGCGGGTGGAGCGGCAGCGTTCATGGATCAAGGAGCAGGAACTGAAGAGTGCCTTGCAGCTCCCCCTGGAGGCCGACCCCTCGGCTGACACAGGGTCCGCAGCGTCCAGCGTCTCATCCTCTCCGCGGGGGACGCTCAGTAGCGCTAGTTCTGTGCCCTTGCAATTGTCGATGTCGCCGCGGTTGCAGAAGCATGTCCCCCCTCCCTCCTCCTCCCACACTCCCAGCTCTCCCAGTGACTTAGAGTTGTCAGGTGAGGCTGTGTGGCTGTGTGCGTGGGTACATGTTGTGTGTGAATGGGTTTTTGCAGGTGTGCTCAATCAGTGAATGATGTTCCAGTGGCCAATTTTTAGAACTACTGATGGAATGAAGAAGAAAAAGGTTCTGTATGCCTGCTTTATAGGGCAGAAGTGAAATGGATTTATACATTGTAATGTTTGTGTGCGAGTTTGCTGAATTATATATATCTATTTGATCTGTATTGTTTGTGTGCGAGTTTGCTGAATTATATATATCTATTTGATCTGTATTGGCTTGCTTGGTATGGCAGTGTTATGTTTGATTAGTTTTTATTGCAATGTGAAGGGACAAAAGCTGTTAGCATGTTGCGGCTGGATTCTGAGGTTTGCTGTGTTGGTGTGCATGAAGTTTGGATTGATTTAACAACATGCTTTCAATATCAATCTATCTTCGATCAAAATGAACCTGTTACTTTTGCATTTAAGCATTGAAATGGATGGTTTATAATGGTTAAGTAGGTTGCCATTTGGATTTATAGTGAATATTTTTATTTTTTTTAAGAAAAGGAAAGTGGTTCCTTTCTTTCCCAACCCTATTCCAATTGGGTAATGTTGAATCAGTTTGGGTGTGCACAACAGCCTCAAAGAATATTTTTTTCTTCACAATTGTTGCAGTCCTCGTGCATAGTATTGAAGTACCTTTATGCTGTAGAACTTGTTTGAGAGATATATGCATATATGTGGTATTAACTTGTTGCTTTAAAAAACTTTTTTGAAATTTAGGTTTTAACATTAAAATACACTTCTCCACACCCCCCTCCCCCTCTGCATTTCTCATAATTTAAAAATATCAACATAATGAGTCAGCAGCACCTGATTGGTGCAAGGTGTAGTCACAGCTTTTCAAGGAGCTTTCACCAGTAACAGGAGGCTGCCACAAGTGTTAATAAAATTAGGAAATATGCCATTGATTTCCAGTGTGAAAAATGGTACAATGTAAGCAGAATAGATTCAGATGTAAGAGGAGTATTAAATTAAGAAATACATGGGTGACTGCCAATCTGAAAAATGGCAGGAGGTATAAGCAGAACAGATTTATATCTAGGAGGAGGAGTAAATTAAAAAAAACGTGTGCCTGATTTACAGTTTGAAAAATATCAGAAGGTAGTGGAATAAGAGATCTAGGAGGAGGAAGCGGAATAGATTTAGATCTAGGAGGAGGAAGCAGAATAGATTTAGATTTAGGAGGAGCAGTAAATTAAAAAAAGAAATGTGTGTGATTTACAGTTTAAAAAATGGCAGAAGGGAAGTGGAATAGACAAAGATCTAAGAGGAGGAGTGGTGTGGATGGTGCAGTCCATAGCTCCTATAGTACAGTGAGAGAAAACTTTGAATTCAATGCTTTCACCACAAGCCACTGTGTGGAAGGAATGTTCATGTAGACCCCCTGTTGACTCCACAAGATGCCAGACAACCGATATAACAGCACTGGATTTTTCTCTCACAGAAAAACTTGTCTGTCATTTCATTGCCATGAGAAAAAGCTGATAGAGGAAAATAATGTACCTGAACACCACTGTTTCACAAGTCCAGACAAAAATAATGTACCTGAACACCACTGTTTCACAAGTCCAGACAAAAATAATGTACCTGAACACCACTGTTTCGCAAGTCCAGACAAAAATAATGTACCTGAACACCACTGTTTCACAAGTCCAGACAAAAATAATGTACCTGAACACCACTGTTTCACAAGTCCAGACAAAAATAATGTACCTGAACACCACTATTTCATGTGTCCAGCATCTCACAGGTAATGTCAGCAGTATCAAATGCCAGTGACATATGACCTTTAGGCAGAACAGCCAAACTGAATTTAACTCACATAATACTCTGTAGGCTGTGTTTGAACTGAGCAGAAAGTTTGAATGAGAAGAGGCACAACAAAAGAGACATGAATCACCTATCATAACTATGAATCGCCAGCAATAAATATCGCCTGGCATACAAGTAAATCCAAGTGCATAAAATCCAAGATTATCATGCTGTTCCTCCAAAATGGGAAAATGTTGATTTCTGAAATTTTGGTTGACAAACCTGGAGAGATTATCTTTTAAGGGATGTTGTGACATGATTACTAGGTGGCTCTAAAGAGACAGGAAACTGATGGTGGGAAATAGGAGCTGATCTGAGGGAGTAACAAGCAGCAGGAAACTGAGGAACCAGAAAAATGTACTCGGCTGTAATACATAAGGACAAATGCTGAACAGTGATAGACGGTAGTTTAATTAAAGGACAAACGCTGAACAGTGATAGATGGTAGTTTAATTAACCATTAGCTCTTCATCAGGTGTGACAAGTTACTGGTTAATTCCAGTCTTTACTTTGTGATTTTTTTTTTTTTTTTAAACTCTAGAACCGAGTGAAAAACATTCTTTGGTGTGTTTTCCCCAACTGACTGGATGTAGGACACTGTACGCTGAATGGTGATAGCAGTTTAACCATTAGGTCTTTATCTGATGTGATAAGTTACTGGTTAATTCCACTCTTGCTTTTGTGATTTTTATCTTCTTTTAAAAAAACCTTTTTTTTTTAATTCTAGAACTGAGTGAAAAGCATTCCTTGTTGTGTTTGTCACAACTGACTTGATATGCAGCCACTGGCACTGCTGTAAGACACAGCATTACAATGGACTATGTGTCACAGCTGATAAAAAGCATATATCACCGTGGAGACAACGTGTGTGGCAGCTGACACCTCCCCTTTCTGTCCCCACAGAGGGCCCGTCCCATGGCAAAGGTCCGCCCCAGTCCTACAACGAATCGGGCTACCACAGTTTCGCAGAGGCTTCCCTGGACCCCAATTCCTTTGAGGCGAGGCAGAATGCCCTCAACAGTCCCCAGGCAAGCCCCAGGTGGGGGGGTGAGGAGGACGGGGGCATGTCCAGTAACCAGCGCTGGGCCCAGATCAAGAAGCAGCAGCAGTACAAGGACCAGGAGAGGTTTGAACCTGAGCCTGCCTCCAGTCACAGGCCGCCAGGGTCAGATGGGCTGTCCCCGCGGATGGCCCAGCACAGGGAGGATGGTCAGGCCTCGCCCAGAATGTCGCAGGTCAGTTTGAGTTGGGGCAAAAGTCTTTGTCTTCTTGTTCTTTGTCTGGGCTCTGAATTGTGGCAAAATAGCTGGGGAGGGGTTGAGTTGAATTTTGATGGTGTTAGTTGAACCGGTCTCTCGCAAGTAATGTCCCCCCGACTGAAACTACGTCTTCTTTTGACATTCTGATCACTTGCTTTGAACCCCTTGTCAAATACCAAGACTCAGTCAGTGGATTTGAACCCCTTGTTAAATACCAAGACTTGCTCAACAGATCTGAACCCTTGTTAAATACCAAGACTTGCTCAATGGAACCATTGTGTCACCCAGCTATAACCCTCGTGGTTGACTGGGCATTAAAATCCAATTCTTTCTCTGATTTTATTCTGAAAAATGTTAATCCAGTTGTAGCGTCTTCGACCAACCCATACATGGGTCAGAAATGTATCCATACCAAGAGCTGTTCCTAGTTTCTTACTTGGTGACAATAAAGTTCTTATGCCCTTCTTATATTATTGTCCTGTATTATTGCATTTTAGCTCTAACTTGAAAATAAGCAGTTAAATTTGATACTATGGGCAGTGTCAATGTTGGGCATAGTGTTGAAAGTAACACTAAAATATAGTAAAAAGTGTTGCTGTAAGTGTAGGCAGGCCTTTTTTCTTTTCTTCTCTTTGTTACATTATGTATTTGAACATTGGAGTCTGGCAGCTGCCCTTAACAGTACTCCCCCCCCCCCCCCTCGCTCACCTGTAGCTGTGTGTTTGTGTCTGTGCACAGAAGGAGAAGCTGAACATAGAGGGATCAGTAATGGATGCAGTGAAGAGCTTTGGCTCCCAAAAAGACGAAAAACCCGACCTCCCCATCATGATGACGGGGCCCAGCGGTGACAGCAGCGGCCTCATCAGTGCCGCCAAGGATGGGCTCAATCGATCCAACAAAACGGAGTCGCCGCGTGAAGTCCAGCCACTGCCGCCGCAGCCAGAGAAAAAGACAGAAAGTGACATGCAGTGGGAGAGGATTCAGCGCCGCTTGAAGCGCTCCCTGAAAATCAAGGACATGGACTTCACGGACCTTGAAAATGACGAAGACCAGGATGTGTTTGCTCCCCCCTCCATGAACTTCGACATGCTTGGTGGCATGCCCCCTCCGCCCCCACCGCCCGGGATGGGACCACCGCCACCCCCAGGGATGGGACCACCCGCACCCCCACCCCCTGGGATGGGTCTTCCTCCGCCACCGCCGCCCATGATGGGTGGGTCGGCAACCCCTCCCCCGTCCAACCTCCCGCCCCCTCCCGGTGCTAACTTACCCAAGAAGAAGAAGACGGTCAAGCTTCACTGGCGGGCTTTGCAGAACGTTGACCAGCCCCACCCGTCCACCAAGGGGGAGACTGTGTGGAAGCAGCTGGTTCCAGTCACACTGGATGTGGAAAAGTTGGAGCACCTCTTTGAGACGCGCACCAGTGAAACCAAACAGAAGGTCAGATTGCTAGTTTCATGTTCCTTTTGCTGCTGGTAGTTGTGTAGCTGCAGAGGGAGTCCTTGACAGTATCTGCGTAACCACCGTACTTAGCACAGTTCAGTTGTGGCACGTTTTGCTGGTCAGAAGTGCAGTCCGTTTTGGAAGGATAGGCTGATATTGTTTTATGCAGATTTATTGTTCTGGAATCTTTTCTTACATGAAGCTCTTGGGGATTTAAATTGATGCTCATCTGGCAATTTAAAGGTGTAGAACCTGATTTTGTTTATTGAATCATAATGAATGCATTGACCTTTTGACTAGTACTGTTAGATGAATGTTGCAATAACAGTATTGTGAGTTGTTTGAACTCTTGGAATTGAATGCAGTAGTTTTTGTTAAGTAGATTGTTCAAGGAGAAATGTGTCTTGTCATTGTGTAATAATGTAGATTAATGACTCAGAGAAGAATTAGATGCAATTTAATGTTGATCATGTTTCTAACACTTGATGGTTCTTGTTGTGATCTCTGATGTTCAAATAGTTCTTGATTTGCAGGTGAAGCAAATTGGGAATATGGACTTTTTCTTCTTTTTTCTTCAAGCAGAAATTCTTTTGACCCTTTGCTACAAATATAATCCACATTTTTTCTCCCCTTTGGAAATAATTTTTGTTTGTTTGATTTCTCTTTACCAGAATCAAACTCTTTATTTACTCTTTGAAATAATTTAAACCTGCTGTGGAAATCTGGATAATGGTTTTCCTTCCCTTTTCTCTTCTTTGCATTGCTCTAAACTGGAGGCCATTTTCTCTGTAGTGTTGGCTTCTTTCAGTGATGGTGCTGGAATATGTTTTGTCTGTCGTGGTGTTGTGGTTATCAGAGGAACGCACTTTAGATCAGAACTAATTACAGAAGACAGAAAATGAACAATGTGCAGTTACTAACAAATTTTCTGGGAAATGTTATCTTCATCATGTACGTGCCATTTTGAAAAACCCAGATTTGATGCACAAGAATTTGGGAAGAGATGGGTAGTGGACTGGGGGACCTGGTGGGGGGGGGGGGGGAGGGGGGGGAGGGGGGGCGGTGTAGAGAGGACAACAGCAATTCAGTCTCAGAGTATCTCAGGCAACATGTGACCCTCTCTGGCAAAATGGAGACTAAACTGTTGAAGCTTGTGAGATGCTGAACTGGTGAACGCATCAAATAGTGGTAATTTTATCAGTTGTCTTGTTCAATATATTTACAACGCAGAGAATGTTCTTTTTGATATTTTGGTATTTTCATAACACAGAGAGTGTTCTATCATTGTTAACAATCATTCTGACCTATAACTTGACCAGATGATATTAATAATACATTTCAAGCGGCAGAAATAGTTGACAGCAGAAATCTTTTCAGTTTCACTTGTCAAAATTACTGCTTTACTTGACTTTGAGAAACACACACACAAACTCGTTTTAAAAGTAATCATAGACAACTTGCAGCTAACAATGATGGATGAAATATGAAAGGGGAATACATTAGCATATTCCATCTGGTGCTGCGCAGTCTTGAAAATAACATGAAATTACAGTGCATTACCACACTTGCTTTTTGTACCAGTGTATATCTGAATTTACAAAAGGAGTCTCCCTTTTGTCAGAGCCAGTCACATGATAAAATGTTTGTTAAAGTGGCTAGGTCTGTAAGTGTGGCAGCCAAATTGATGCCAGCCACATAATAATTTATATACATTTGTTAAAGGGTCTTGGTCTGTAAGTGTGGAAGCTGAGTTGATGCCAGCCACATGATAAATTATATGTATGTTAAAGGGTCTACTAGGTCTGCAAGTGTGGAAGCTGAGCTGATGCCAGCTACATGATAAATTATATATGTTTGTTAAAGGGTCTAGGTCTGTAAGTGTGGAAGCTGAGTTGATGCCAGCCAGTGAAGCTGTATTTGCTGGCCAGTTGGCATGCTGATGCTTGCCAAAGCTAAATTCACTCCTCTTGTCATGTTTGCTTCTGTTTTTTTCTTTCCATGCCGTTGACTTGACAACTCGTGGCGGTGCCTAACTTGCATGTGATGTTGTTCGCAACATCCTAATCTTTCAGGAAGTGGTAAGAATCGTGTTGCTTATACTTACAAAAAGAGAGAAAGAGAAATAAGTGTTTTTGACATGTTTAGGTTTGGAATGACTGTCTTAGTAGTAGTGTTGATGTAGAATGATTAATGAAGTTGTTGTGTGCACCTTCTCAACAGGTTGTAGTGGGGTGAGGGGGTAGTCAGAGGAGGCAGGGAAGAAAAATGAAACATTCTTGTTTGGCAGGATGAGCAGGGAATGAAACCAGTGTACACCCTGGCAACTTTGACGTTGAAATTGATCATTCCTTCTTGCATCACAATAGGTGAACACTGCGAGTTGGTGAGACAGTGAAAACTGCTGTAGCCTCACCCAGCAATGGCCAGTGAAGTCAATCAGAATATACTGCAAGGCAGTAAACAGAAGAAGAACAAAATGAAAAGAATGAAGTGTCCAATAGTGTCACAGTTCTTGGAAAGCATTCATACATTTACTCTGTATCAAAAGTCAAGTTTTATTGATTAAAGTTTATATCTCTGCCGTGAAGGTATTAGCAGTGTTTGTATTCTGTTGAGGAGGTTGCATACAGTCTTGATATTTACTGCACTGATAGAAAAGCAAAGGCCTTGTTGGTTTGTTAGCAATAGGTTACGCTGTAAGGAAGATCAAGTGAGTGACTGCTTAAAGTGACATTGTGGCAGCTCATTAACAGTATTTTGTCTGTATTTGGATTGACGAATTTTAGCTTGAGCCACTCAGATTAAGAATATTGCTGTTTAGAAATATTTGCACTTGTTGTAGTGAGCAGTATATGTTGTTATCAGTGTCAGTGTGTTTTAATTGACTTTATGTGGAAACATTTATTATTTGAAAATGATTTAAGTTTGTTTTTAATTTTGGCCTGCTTAATTTGCAACATTTTAAATGTTTGTATTGTTTTCCAAATTCAGTTTAAATTCTGCTTTATTATTGACATTTTGCTTGCTGTTTTGTTTGGAGTTCTGTTTTTAACATTTACGCTTCTGTTTGGTCTTCTCTTCAGTTTGGCCTATAGACTAGTATATTAGTTTTGAATGCCAGTTTCATCCTCTTCCCTTTAAGTTCTATACTTTTTAGCTTGCGTGCCTTAAAAATCCACTCCTCTGACCTTCAGTTTGGAAAGCGAAACCTTTACAGTTTTGTTACACAAGGCTTATTTACTTCATTTCAGTAATGCTTTGTTTTGCTCCCCCCCCCCCCCATTTAATTTACATTCTTTTGCTTTCCAGCCACAAACAACCCACACTGTTATGGTCCACTGAGTTACTCCTTTATTTCAACTCCTACCCACAAACCCTTTTACTTGAATTTTGTATTTTCTTTTGTGTCTGGTTTGTTTGGTTTTGAATGCTGCTCACTACAGTTGTGAGTTCTAGGAACTTGATCATCACAGCCATATTCTCCCCTCGCTCTCCCACCCCTCCAGTGTGTTGCTTTTAGCCCATCTTTGTGACCTTGTCTACCCATTATTACCCCCTCCCCCTCCTCCCCCCATGTTGCTCTCCCATCTCGCCCCACTGATGTATATTGCTCTTTCCCTTACCTTGCAACCTTACCTACCCATTATCCCCCCCCCCCCCCCCCCCCCACCGATGTTCTCCTGTTGCTGCCCCACCCTACCTCTCCTTGTATATTGCTCTTTACCTTGTAACCTTGTCTACCCATGATTATTATTATTACCTCACTTTGTGACCTTGTCTACCCATTATTACCTCTACCCCCACCCCAGTGATGTTCTCCTGTTGCTCCTCCACCCCACCTCTCCATGTATGTTCTTTCCCTTTTTGTGTGACCTTGACTACCCAGTGATGTTCTCCTGTTGCTCCTCCACCCCACCCCTCCATGCAACCTTTTTTTCCCTTTGTTGTTCTTTTCATTTTTTGTGTGCGACCTGAACTACCCAGTGATGTTCTCCTTTTGCTCCTCCACCCCATCCCTGCATGTGTGCTGCTCTCTCCTTGTTGCAACCTTATCAGCCCAATATCATCCCCCCCCCCCCCATGTTCTGTCACTCCCCCAACCCCTCCATGTATGTTGTTCTCTCCCTCTCTTTATATCATACTTATCCATCTTATCCATTACTACCCCCCCCCCCCCCCCCCCGCATGTTGCAGCCCACCAGACCCCTCCATGTGATGTATGTTGCTCTTTCCCTGTTTGTACCTATCCATTATCCCCCCCCCCCCCCTTTGCTCCTTCACTCCACCCCTCCATGTATGTTGCTCTCTCCCTCACCATGCAACCTTACCCACCTACTGTTAGTCGCCCCCCCCCCCCCCCCCCCCCCCCAGTGATGCTGTGCTCTCACTCCCTGACCCTTCCATTTGTTTTCTCCTTGTCACAGCCTTACCTACCCATTATTATTCACCTGTCTGCACCCCAAAAGGGCACCAGGCTAGTCAGTATGAAAATCAACCACCCTGAATGAATTATTCCTAGCCAAATTCCCCCCCCCCCCCCCCGAAAAAAAGAAGAAGTTTTTTTCTTCTTCTCATTTCACACTCGGGCTAATTTTTGGTTTTGGTCAGTTAAAATGGTGATGGCACTACATCGCAAACAGCACTGCTCTGATGACTTCTGATGATTATCAGTGAAGAAAGATCATCACCACAGAGCACAAAATTATGACTTGCCTGACAGGCTTGCTCTTCTTGCCCGACAGGCTTGATCTTCTTGCCCGACACTTTGGTCTTAACTTGCACGACAGGCTTGGTCTTAACTTGCCCAACAGGCTTGGTCTTAACTTGCCCAACAGGCTTGGTCTTAACTTGCCCAGCAGGCTTGGTCTTAACTTGCCCAACAGGCTTGGTCTTAACTTGCCTGACGGGCTTGGTCTCAGCTTGCCCAGGCCAATGTATTTCACACATTCCCCGTCATCCTCACATGATTCTTCCTTCTCAGACATAACCAGCTGTTCACCCCCCCCCCCCTCCCCCCCAGCCATCTCTGCACTTTGTCCTTAGCATCTCATCATCATCATCTGCCCCGTCTGCCCCCTGTTTCATATGTCTGACACTTGTGCATGGTGACTTCCACAGCGGCAAGACACGAGCGGAAAGAAAGAAATTACAGTTCTGGACACGAAGCGCTCCAATGCCATTAACATCGGTCTCACCGTCCTACCACCACCCCGCACCATCAAGGCAGCTATCCTGAAAATGGACACTTCCATCATGAACAAAGAGGGCATTGAGGTTAGCATTTGAATTGATGGTGCACGCTCAGATACAAAACCCAAAATGTGGTTTTGATTTTTTTTTTCTTCAGATGACTGGATGGTTTCTCTACAGAATATACGACATGATTTTGACTTTCACACCTTTATTTGATTTTGCAAAGAATTTGGAACGTGTCAGTCATCCTGAGGTCCTCATATGTGGTTGATGGGGTGTTGAAATACAAGAATTGGGTTGACAAAACTCAGAAATAAAGTAAAAAGACCACCCAGATGATTTATTAACAGGGCATTGTCTTCATTCAAACAATGCAAATGCAAGGAGAAAATATGCCCCACTGACGTGCTTGAATGATTTTTTGAACAAAATTTCATCTGTTGGTTTGTGCTGTTTTTTGTTGTTTTTTACTGATGAGCAACAGAAAAGGGTTGCTCTGTGATCCAATACACACAGATTCCAGATGCTGACATGGCAGACTTTAGGTCAAAATGGCAGTGCCCACAGCTGTGTTTTTTGTGATTGCAGACATTGGTTTTGAACAGAGTAAAGTTCCCAGGCTGCTGTGAGTGTTTTCCATTTCCATCCCCTCAGTATGACCCATGGTACTTCTTCACCTGGGCTCCTCTGTCAGAATGTAAAAGTCATCAGCATGTTCCTTTTACAGCAAGGTAGCCCTGGTATAACCCTGTCTGGTTGACTGGGCTCAAAGCACTGTCCGGCTAACCAGCCCCTTACAGCAAGGATGTAAATCGACCTGTTCTGGCATACCTAGCAATGCTTTTCACCTTTTGTTTCTCCTTGCTGTAGAAAATCCTGCAGAGCATGATCCCAACAGAAGAGGAGAAGACGAAGATCCTTGAGGCCCAGATGGCAAACCCTGACATCCCCTTGGGCACGGCTGAGCAGTTCCTCCTCACTCTGAGCTCCATCTCTGAGCTGGAGGCTCGACTCCGTCTCTGGCTCTTCAAGCTGGACTATGAGACTCTGGAACAGGTTGGTTATTTCATGGCCTAGTTTCATCATGTGGAACATCAAAGGTTGGTTATTTCATGGCTTTGTTTCATCATGTGGGACATCAAAGGTTGGTTATTTCATGGCCTAGTTTCATCATGTGGAACATCAAAGGTTGGTTATTTCATGGCTTTGTTTCATCAGTGGCTCCATCTCCGGCTCTTCAAGCTGGGCTACAAGACTCTGGAACAGGTGGGTAATTTCATGGCCTACTTTCATCATCTAGAACAGGGGGGTAATTTCATGGCCTACTTTCATCATCTAGAACAGGTGGGTAATTTCATGGCCTACTTTCATCATCTGGAACAGGTGGGTAATTTCATGGCCTACTTTCATCATCTGGAACAGGTGGGTAATTTCATGGCCTACTTTCATCATCTGGAACAGGGGGGTAATTTCATGGCCTACTTTCATCATCTAGAACAGGGGGGTAATTTCATGGCCTAGTTTCATCATCTAGAACAGGGGGGGTAATTTCATCAAAGGCTCCATCTCTGGCTCTTCAAGCTAGACTACTAGACTGGAACAGGGTTTTTATTTCATGGCCTACTTTCGTCAATGGCTCCGTCTCTGGCTTTTTAGCTGGATTGTGGGAATGAACAAACAAGGGAATAATTAGCACTTGAAACAAGTCCCATAAACCCAATAAAGACCAGTCACCCGTGGTCACTCCCACCTGGCATGCAGGTAAATACACGGTACATAAACACCACCGCAGGTACAGCCTGGGTACCATAGGCGTATAGAGGATGCGCAGTTAGTTACAGGAGGCAACTCAGGACTTTGTCATTGTTTTTGTGTGACGTCTTTTGAGCACTGGTTAACTCCCTTGTTTGCGAACTCTGCACAGGCGCTCAGGGCTGGAATGGACAGGTCGAAATGGATTCTCTGAACTGTTGTAACTGTAGGGCCAAGTTGCCGCCCAATCCACATGAGACCAGTTTTGGACAGTCCTCCTGAACCGTGCAGCCGAAGTGGTTTGTGTTGCAGTGCCTTAAGGCATACAAGAGGCATTCTGTGTGCTTAACTCTTTCATTGCATCATCTTATACTGGGCCAAATAGTTACTTATTTGTTGGGTTTGGAGAGTCTGCATGTTGTTTATCTTTCTCAAACAATTAACCCAGGCAGCTCAGCCCCCTGAAGTTAGGGTGAAGGGAAGGTTTTCAGGGAACTCAACCAAATATACATCCCAGTATGGTTGACTGGACATTTAAAATCACCTCTACAGATGTATTACATTCAATACTGCTCCTCTTTCTGGCCTTCTGAAGTGCCGTCTTTCTGAGTTTGGAAAGTGCACATGGTCTTTGTCTAGTTCACGCCTTTCCTGAGGTTTCCAACAATTCAGTCAGGAAAATCTTTGTGCAGGAAGTGGCAGAGCCTCTGATGGATCTCAAGAAGGGTGTGGAGACGTTGCACACCAACAAGACATTCAGGTGCATCCTGTCCGCTGTGCTGGCCATTGGAAACTTCCTCAACGGCAGTTCTGTAAGTATCCGGATTCTGTTGTGTTCAAGTGCCCTAGCTGCCACTTCCTGAATGCACAAGTGGTTGCGAGGTGGAGATTAGAGAGCATGTACTGTGTAAATTCATCAGTTGTTCTGCTGAATATTTTTACCTGTGAGTGAATTGCTTTTTGTTAACCATGGCCAAGAACACTAGTGCAAGATGTAAAACTGCCAGACATTGTAATGTTTGAAATAAAAGAACAACAGAATGTTGCACAAGAAATATTCTTTTTCTTCATAACTGTGTTTGTGGTTGATGTGTACTGGTACATTAGTCCCGCGGCGACCCTGTGTGGTTGACTGGCTCTTAAAATCCAAGAAGAGTACTCTCTTCTTGGATTTTACATCACGATTGATAGGCGAGAACATTCAATGTCACTCGTTTGTGTATTGGGTGAAATGTGTTCATGGTTGATCTGTTTCTGTGCCAGGTGAGAGCGTTCAGCGTGGTGTTCCTGCAGCGGGTGCCCGAGGTGAAGGACACAGTTCACAAGCACTCTCTGCTGTACCACCTGTGTAACCTCATCATTGAGCAGTTCCCCGACACCACTGACCTGTACTCTGAGATTGGACCCATTACACGATGCTCTCGGGTAGGTGACTGCACAGGTTAGAAATGGGGAAAAAAAGGTTACAGTCATAAGGTCCAAACACATAAGGTTCAAAAGAACGCTATTTACTGGGACAAAAACACAATCTCCAAATTTTCAGGGTAATCCTCTTAGGTAGGGATGGGGTTAGCTGGGGGAGGTAGGCTGGGGGAAGGATCAGATATAATTAGTTGGGGTTCAGGTTGGGATTCCACAATGTGATTCCCATCTCTCATTTGCTGAAAGAACCCATTGTTTACATTTCTCTGAAAGTCGAGAGTGTTTTCTGCATTCAGATTGACTGGGAGGAGTTGACACACAAGCTGGACAAGATGGAGTACGACTGCAAAGCCTCCTGGGATCATTTACGTGCAATCTTGAAACATGATGGCAGCTCCACAGACCTCAAGGGAAAGTGAGTTTTCTTTGTTACTTACATGTGTAATGTGTATTGCTCAATTATTTGATTGTTATGTTGAAGATGGCGTCTTGTGTCTTGCACAGCATCTAATCTCTTAGAAGTTTATTCAGCATTGCTTGTCAAAGAGTTCCAAGTTTTTGCCCAGGTGATACTGGTTAGCAATGCCTGCAACCAGACAAGCCAACACTGACCAGAATGTAAGCGGACTGCTCATTGAACACTATGATTACTGGAGTAGCTGTTTGTGTTGTATTTGCATCGGTTGGTTGATTGTTTTGCCACCACTGTGGGATAACGTTGTTTTTTCCTTCCCTTCATTTGGAAATTAAGAGCAAGGTGAAAGTTTCTAATATTTGCTGTCTGCTGTGTTTCAGAATGTCACTATTCTTGGCAGACGCAGCAGAGAGAATTATGCTGTTGCAGATTGTTCACAGACGAGTGATCAACAGGTACAGTACAACACTTGTGTCAGTTTTTTTTCTCACTGCCAGTGTATCCAACTAATCTTCTGTAGAAATATTACTCAGCAAGACTTGCCTAAAGAAACTGATTCTGCATCAGACCTCAGCTTGCAGCCTTGCTTGGTGTCCCCTTTAAATTTATTAGTTGATTGATGAGGGGTTTTCTGGCATTAAAAAAAAAAAAAAGTACAAAAGATGGTTTTGCATTGATTTGCATCAGGTACAACAAGCTGTTACTGTACATGGGCCTGCCGCTGCACGAAGCAAAGGAGATGCGCATCAACCAGTTCTGCAAGGTGATCAGTGAGTTTGCCCTGGAGTACCGCACCACACGCGACAAGGTCCTACACATGTTGGAGAAGAAGGCCAACCAGAGGGAGAGGAAGAAGACGCGTGGCAAGATGATCCACGAGGTGAGTGCACAGTCACAAAGGAGAATAAACTTTACAATGGGGATTGTTGGTCAAGTACATTTTAGTTTTCTCTCTCTCTCCCCTCCTCCCCCCCCCCCATCTTTTTTTTCTCTCCACCTCTTGTGATAATGATCAGACATTTCAGGCTGTTAGTTTCAGAGATTGACATCTGATGCCAAAGTACATCCCTGCTACATGTGGTGGGTTTGCTGTGCCAGTCTGCAAGCACCCCATGTCAATTACATGAAGAGTTCATTTTCAAAAGCTGCACAGACCAGCATCAGAATTGCAGACCAGCGTCTTGCAGACGGGTCTTCTGACAAGTTTTTGGCTGAAGAGAACTGGACATTATGTCCTACCGATTACCATTTCTTGATTTGAAATTTTTTCATTGCACAAGGTAATTAGTCGCAGGAACTATTGTCAGTTTCCATGGTTTGAACCCCGCTCATTCCAGTGGTGATGCCCATCTTTCGTTGTGCAGACGGAGAACTTTGTCAAGTCCAGCAAACAGGATGAGGAACTGCACAACCTGCTGAAGAACGGCTATGCCAGTGCTGACGAGAGGGGGTTCCCAGGCCAGAGGAGCAGAAGGAAGCTGGGTAGGTGAAGTTAGGTTGTTGTAAGTGAAGATCTGTTGTTGATAAAACTGGGTAGGTGAAGTTAGGTGGTTGTAAGTGAAGATCTGTTGCTGATAAAGCTGGGTAGGTGAAGTTAGGTGGTTGTAAGTGAAGATCTGGGTAAGTGAAGATCTGTTGCTGATAAAACTGGGCAAACTGGGTAGGTGAAGTTAGGTGGTTGTAAGTGAAGATCTGTTGTTGATAAAACTGGGTAGGTGAAGTTAGGTGGTTGTAAGTGATGATCTGTTGTTGATAAAACTGGGTAGGTGAAGTTAGGTGGTTGTAAGTGATGATCTGTTGCTGATAAAACTGGGTAGGTGAAGTTAGGTGGTTGTAAGTGAAGATCTGTTGTTGATAAAACTGGGTAAGTGAAGATATGTTGCTGATAAAACTGGGCAAACTGGGTAGGTGAAGTTAGGTGGTTGTAAGTGAAGCTCTGTTGTTGATAAAACTGGGCAAACTGGGTAGGTGAAGTTAGGTGGTTGTAAGTGAAGATCTGTTGTTGATAAAACTGGGCAAACTGGGTAGGTGAAGTTAGGTGGTTGTAAGTGAAGATCTGTTGCTGATAAAACTGGGTAGGTGAAGTTAGGTGGTTGTAAGTGAAGATCTGTTGTTGATAAAACTGGGTAGGTGAAGTTAGGTGGTTGTAAGTGAAGATCCGTTGTTGATAAAACTGGGTAGGTGAAGTTAGGTGGTTGTAAGTGAAGATCTGTTGCTGATAAAACTGGGTAGGCGAAGTTAGGTGGTTGTAAGTGAAGATCTGTTGCTGATAAAACTGGGTAGGTGAAGTTAGGTGGTTGTAAGTGAAGATCTGGGTAAGTGAAGATATGTTGCTGATAAAACTGGGCAAACTGGGTAGGTGAAGTTAGGTGGTTGTAAGTGAAGATCTGTTGCTGATAAAACTGGGCAAACTGGGTAGGTGAAGTTAGGTGGTTGTAAGTGAAAATCTGGGTAAGTGAAGATCTGTTGCTGATAAAACTGGGCAAGTGAAGATCTGTTGCTGATAAAACTGGGCAAACTGGGTAAGTGAAGATCTGTTGCTGATAAAACTGGGCAAGTGAAGATCTGTTGTTGATAAAACTGGGTAAGTGAAGATCTGTTGCTGATAAAACTGGGCAAACTGGGTAAGTGAAGATCTGTTGCTGATAAAACTGGGCAAGTGAAGATCTGTTGCTGATAAAACTGGGTAAGTGAAGATCTGTTGCTGATAAAACTGGGCAAGTGAAGATCTGTTGCTGATAAAACTGGGTAAGTGAAGATCTGTTGCTGATAAAACTGGGCAAGTGAAGCTAGGTTGTTTAAGTGAAGACCTGTTGTTGCTGATAAAACTGGGCAAGTGAAGCGAGGTTGTTTAAATGAAGACCTGTTGTTGCTGATAAAACTGGGCAAGTAAAGCGAGGTTGTTTAAGTGAAGACCTGTTGTTGCTGATAAAACTGGGCAAGTGAACCGCTTTTGTAATGGGCTGTTCTCCGCTGTTGAGCAGGCTCATTACACTCTTGTCATTGCCATTCTGAACAAGCAACTGTCACCTTTTATAGGGCGTTTTTTTATAGCCACTGAATTGGTGTACTTACATCACTATTTGCTTGTTGCATGGCTGGTGCCATGTGAAATTACTGCCTTAGGGGAGCTGATTCAATGATCTGTATAATCTACACAACCATGTGCCACTTCTACAGTGTGAGTTCAAGCAAGACCATATGCACAGGGTGCATGTGTGTTTAGCTGTAACCTGCCCCCTGCACTTTTAGCAGAATGACTTGGATCTTTTAGGGCTACTGTAGTAGCATGGGGGTGGATCATTCATGTACTACTGCAGTAACAGGGGTGTGAAATGAGAGTCAGTACAGAAAGTTGACCCTTGAGAAGAAAATTACCCCACCGCTCCTCAAACCCACACAACCTTTCAGTCAAGAGTCTGGCACTCTACCGCTGAACTATCCCCTCTCCCCTAGATATGTAGCAAGTTTAGCTCAGTTAATTTGCAAAAGGCCAATTAATTAATGCTAAACTGAAACTGAAGCATGTATATTTATTTTTTAATGGTGAATGATTCCTGTAGGTTGTATCGCAGACATCAGAATGAATTTGCAGCAAATTATTTTTCTTTAAATTCAAACAGCATAGAAGTGTGACCCAAAGAAGAAGGCAGTTGCTGTAATGTCCAGACTGGGAGGCACTGTGACTACATGGTGCACCCCCCAGCTGAGTCTTGAGGAACCAAGTTGGCAGCAGCAGCTAGACAATGATCAGAGCAGGGCAAAACCTCATGGATACATGACATGTCAAACATAAAAATATGACATGAAGCAAAGAAATATCAAAATATGGCCTTGCCGTATCACTTTCTGGAGACAAATATTTGAAACAACTTTTTTTGTCTGTTTAGGACATCACAGTGGAGGCAGATAATATGTCGGCTTATCAGATTCTTGTTTGCAGCAGGACTTGGTTAAGAAGATGAGGTTAAAAACTGAGGCTGGCATGGTAATACATGTCTTTGTTTGGTTTTTAGATGAGGTTAAAAAAATTGAGGCTGGCATGGTAATACATGTCTTTGTTTTGGTTTTTAGATGAGGTTAAAAAAATTGAGGCTGGCATGGTAATACATGTCTTTGTTTTGGTTTTATAATCTGCCATATGCTGATATGACAAGTTAGGTTAGTAGTGTTGTTCCAGATCCCATTACTGCATTTGTGTACTCTGTTGATTGAAGAGATAAGTTTGCCATGGTGAACTATTGTAGCTTCAGGCCAGCTTACCTGGTTCAAAGTATCATTAGTAACATTATCTCTTTTAGTGACACGCTGTGGAGAATTGCACAGCTGTTTAAAGTTCACTGCTCAGTTGAACCATTTCTGTAAATGTCCCATTTTTGGAATGTGAGGAAAATGTTTGAAAAAACTTTGTGAATTCCGACTTGGGTTTTCCCACAGAAATGTTCTCTCCCATGGGGATGGTTGGTGGCTGAACATCACAGTCCCCATGTTTTGTTCTAATTGTTGGCTTAGTCACCATTTGTGTGTGTGCAGATGCAAGGTCATTGGGTTCCTCGCGAGGTGGGATGACCACAGACTCAGAGATGTACGACACAGGTGACGACGAAATCCTTGAAGCATGTGTGCGGACAGCAGCAGCTCCCATAAACAAACCAAACCGTGAACGCAGGCGTTCAAGAAATCACCGCAAATCATGTAAGTGCTGTTGGCACACGTGTTTGTCTGTTTGTGTGACAGTCTCTTAATCAGTTTTCTTGTAATGATTGGTTGTCTTTAAATTAAAAACGGATCTTCTGTTGTGTGTGGTGCAAACTGCAGTTGAAGCTTTAGTCTCTTTGCACACTTTGATTGTTCACAGCAGTGGGAGTGGGCTTAGTGTATTTTGGTCACTCTGTGGTAGCTTTCCTTGTGTGAAACTTTTATGTTATAGCATAGGCTGTTTGTAGCTGTCAGAACAATATTGTTTTTTAGTCCAAAATTGAGTATTTACAGAAAAAAGAAGAAGTAATACAGCCCTAATGTTACTGTACTGATTTTCACATTTTAAATATATACAAGCTCTTCAGCTTCTGTTGGCGAGTGTTGTTAAATTTCAGTTCTTGTTTTTTTGGCTCAACAGTGCAGTACAGCCAGGCTAAAGCCCCCCCCCCCCCCCCCCCCCCCCTCCCACCCCGACCCCCCAGTTCAGGTTCAGACCAATTCAGGTTCAGATATAGTCTTCTTCTGACAGCTGTAAACAGCCTACACCTCCTCTACTGCAATTAAGAGTCTTTACTGTTTTCTGTTCTTCAGTGCTTTTACCTTTTTGTGGATCACATCAGTGAAACTTTCAGTGTCTTTTTTTTTCTGATCAGGGTATTTCTTTTTAAATCTGTTTTGGTGGGAACTGGTAGATTTTAGTATCCTGTCAACTACACCAGGTTGCCTCAGGGTAAAAAAAAAAAACACTGATGAGTCGTTAATATTTTGTCTCCTGTCCCAGGCTGTTTCATCTGGAGACGGTGCAGTCTTTTTGACAGTTTTATTTGCATCCAGTTTCATCTCTCCTCATTTCCTTTCTTCATCCGTTGTTCTTTCTTCCTTCTCTCCTGTCAACTGTTTCAAGAATCCTCTTTTTTTTTCTTTCAGCCTTTTGGGATAGTGATTACTAGGTAAAACTGCGTGTTTGATGTATGTGGCAAACGTTCTGTTGATTGATGGCTCGTTAGCTGATTTGCATTTGCTACCGTTTAGGCATCTCTCTCTAGCCAGTCTCAGTCTTGAGGTTATTTTGCTGGAAGAGATAACACTTTTGGGTGTTACCAGTTCATGTTTGTTTCCTTTTACACTTTTGCTCGTTAGTCTGCAGAAAAAGACGTTTTTGTTAACTAAAAACTTTAACATTTGTTGGCTACGCATGGCTGCATTTTGCAAATTCCAGTTTTTCCAATGCAATAGACACATTAATTGTGAGCAATTTTCTGTAGATTTATGTAAACGAACATTATCTGGTCATCAGAACAACATAAACAGCAAATGTGGCAGCTGTGAGCAAATTACTAGAAGAGAAACTGCACAGTTGATGTTGTAGTAGTGGTTGGTAGGGTGCACATGTAACTGGTTGGTCAGGAGACTCCAGTGGTGCCAAGAGCTAAAGCATGGACAGATAGGTTTTCCTTCACCCGTCAACCCGCTGCACTATTTAGCTGTGTTTTTGTGGGTAGCTAGTCCGCACTGTGTTCAAAGGTGAGTGTTTCCAAGTGTTCAGCTTTTGAAATCTGGTGGAGTGTATTGCCGTGTACAGTGGGACCCCCAGATCATTCACGGGAAATCATGTTTGCTGCTGCTTTAGAAATTAACGTTGTTATTAATGTCTTGCTAAACAGGGGGTGGAGGGGGACAGCTATTGACCTAAAACAAACCCATGTTGACTGGCCAGGGATGTAGCTACTGGTGGTAAGATCTGAAGAGTTCAGTGGCACATGAACGATGTCACGCAGCAACAGATCTGAAAGACATCACGTGAGCACAACAACAAAGACCCAGATTTCCTACCATAACCTTCTGGCATTTAGGGTAAACACAGGGCACAGTGCAACTCCAAATGTAAATCATCCTGCAAGCATTGTTGTGTTCATGTGACATCCTTCCAGCTCTAGTCATTCCCTTTGGGTACTGATGGCAAGGTCAGGTCAGGTTTGTTTGAAGTCTGCTGCACTCCAAAATGCAATGTTTAAGGCTTTTTGTGGCTTCTCTGCTGCTCTTTGTGGCTTTTGTGTTCGTCTACTTGAGTCATTGTGCTTTCAACAGTCAAGTTCTTTCACGGAGATGCTAGATTTGATTTATTCTCTTTGGTCCTTTTTAATTCATGTATGCAAGCAGGAGTTGTCCTATTTCTCTTTCCTGCCTGTGTTCATTTACTATTATTACTGCTCCTGCTTTTCTTTTGCTTGTTTCAACTGCAGTGACCATTTTCTCTGGAACTGCCAGTAGAAACTGGTCACAAATGTGTCAGTTATTCCTGCATTGAAAGTTGTTGCGATAAAAAAGAAAGAAAAATGAAAATGGTCAAATATTCATAAATGAATGCGATTTTCTAAATTTCAAGCCAGAGGTTCTGTAAACAAGCTGCATGTACAAAAAGCCTCAATGTGCAGCAAGCGCTTGAACGGATTCGCTGTGGCATGTGTTAATGAGATGTTACAGTGATTTCATGATGGTTTTTATGTGGCATATACATACATATAAACGTGCGTTTTCCATGATTCCCTCTCCAGCTGTGAGCAGTCTCTATTCTGATAGATGAGATAGGTCTCCATTAATTATGATGGTACAGTACCTTTTGCTCACTACTACATCTTGAGTGGCCCCATGACTTAGTGAATTGTGACATGGTCTGCTGCCCCTTTTCAGAGTGGTTCCTGTACTAGCTCCCTCTGTTGACTCTTTGTCATTCCATTTAGTACAGTAAGTCCCTGCCACAGTGTGCTGTTCTCTAACACTACATCTTTTCTTTGAATTGGCCCAGTTGGCATTTTGAGGTAATGCGAGTGGTCATTTTCGCTTCTGGTGTTAATAAACTGACTTCTTTCAACATTTTCCTACCTCCAGCTACTTGACGGTAAGAAACCACACTGAGTAAATTCCAGCCACAGGCATGGAAACAGATAAGCGACATTTTGTAAGAAGTGCAGAATAACTGGAATAAGGATTGTGGCTAAATAATATATATATACTCTTAATGGAAGAACAATTAATGGCTACTTCTAACAAAAGAACAATTCCCTACTGGTTTTAAGAACACGACTAAGAAATTTCTCTGGGTTCATTTAGCAAAGGCATGTTTACAAATTAATACATTAATGAGGCTTTTGACTCATTTATTCCTGTCTAAATGAGACAGCTGAAGGCATGGTGGTGTGGGGAAGCAGAAAATGAAAGCATGCACAAAACCAGAGAGGAGAACTATTAACTTGAAGGGAACCCCCATATTGAGTGTTCAGTAATACAGCTGAATGGACAGGTTTGTTTATAGTACTTCTGGTCTTCACACAGTGTTAGGCTTTTTTGTGCTGAATGAAACTTGGAACAACAACAAATAAAAAATGTGCCATGAAACCCAACCCAAGCTTAAAAGATTGAAATTGTCCAGTCTGTTCTTCAGGTCTAGAAATCATGTACTATATAGTATGTGAATTAAATTTTGTTACTCAGATTCTTTTCTTGTATTTACCTTTAGGATAGGATTGCATTGAAAGATCACGTCAAGCACAATGCAGTGGTGTAGCCCAAATAAAAAAGAAGAGAAAAAAAAAAAATCAGCCTGAATATCTTTCCTTTTCTCTCTATCCTGTTCTTTTCCTTTTTTTCTTTCTTCTCTCTTCTGTTTTGTGTGCAGTGGATTGTAGAAGTTTACAAACATTTTGTGTGTGCATGTCAGGCCTTTTTATTCTTTAAAACAAATTCTGCTTGCAGAGGACACTCGGTAACCAATTGTCACAAAAAGGTCCCATGTTGGTGACAAATGTTGAGGGTAGCATGTGCATGCATACCTACACATTGAGAAGTCTTGAAACATATATATATAGGTGTGTCATTTGACTAACAAACTCTAAACCTTTTGGATTTGGGTCAGCATCATTAAAACTGGTACCCCCCGACACTGAAAATAACCAAAACTACCCCAGACACAGAAAATAACCCAAACTATAAGAGCTGTATACATGGAAAAGTTTTTTTTCAAGACTTGTGCTTTCTGGTCATGCAGTTTGGCAAACTGGTACCCCTGACACTGAAAATAACCAAAACTATAAGAGCTGTATACATGGAAAAGTTTTTTTTCCAAGACTTGTGCTTTCTGGTCATGCAGTTTGGCAAACTGGTACCCCTGACACTGAAAATAACCAAAACTATAAGAGCTGTATACATGGAAAAGTTTTTTTTCCAAGACTTGTGCTTTCTGGTCATGCAGTTTGGCAAACTGGTACCCCTGACACTGAAAATAACCAAAACTATAAGAGCTGTATACATGGAAAAGTTTTTTTTCCAAGACTTGTGCTTTCTGGTCATGCAGTTTGGGTCAGTGTCATTAAAACTGGTACCCCTGACACTGAAAATAACCAAAACTGCCCCTGACACTGAAAATAACCCAAACTATAAGAGCTGTATACATGAAAAGGTATTCACATTTGCAGACTTGTGCTTTCCGGTCATGCAAATACCGGCACTAACTACATTTGGTGTTCAGTTTTGTGCTTTGCAATTAACAGTGAATGTTCTCTCCCAGCTTACCTTTCAGACCAGTTTTTATAGTTAATCCCTCCCTCCCAGACATACATGTTTGCCATACGCGTGTGGTGTTGAAGGCTGTGTTTTTTGTGCTGATATTGGCAGTGTTGAATGGCAGTGTACACCAGTGGGGGTGAGGGGGTTGGGGGGCAGGGGGGGAAAAAACAACTGTACACCAGCTACAGTGACATCTGGGCTGTCAAATAATCCATCTCACCGACCATTTCAACCACTGTATAATATTGCACCCATCAGCCAACCCACAGAGCTAATCACATCATAATTATGTCTATGATCCTTTACATATTGGACTTTCACCACTCCTGATCCACATGTAATTTACACAAGAGTGGCTGAGCCTGGATCTAGATGATTGTGGTTTAATGAATTTGTGGGGGGAGGGAATGTAGCTGCTAATGCAACTGCTCACACAGCTATATATACAAGTGTTAGGTACACAGTTCCTGTATGTTTGTATACCTGTTTGTATCAAGTACTGTAACAGTATAATAATCTTATCAAGTACTGTAACAGTATAATAATCTTATCAAGTACTGTAACAGTATAGTAATCTCTCTGTAGTGGTAGCAGCAGCATAACTTACTTACATTCCCAGTTTCACTGGCCCAGTATAGTGTTGGGCACAAGTAATAATGTGTACTCTCTTATATATATATAGTCTTATGCATAATAATGTGTACTGATGCTCTTTACATTCTTATGCACTGTCCTCATACTCCTGTGTAATTGTTTCAAGTTCTGTAATAAACTTGTATGCCTATTCCCACATCACACAGCTGTGGGGGAAGACTTACAGCACCAGTGTAATAACCACTCCATCTTGATGCTTGTGCAGTGAGGCGGACTTTGAAGACGGGTCTGGAAGAGGAGGAGCTCAAGGTGGTGGAGGCCTATGCGGACCGAGTGTGACTGCATGGTGATTGTGGGAAGGAAGAGTTGCTTTGTGTGTGATTTTTGTCTGTCCGTGTTGTGGATGGGGGTTGGGGAGAGGACCGACTGCCTGCCTGAAGACGGCACTATCGGTAAACTTCAAGCTGTCTCGGCCCACGTCTTTCACTCTCCAAACCTGGTGTGGTAGAGTAACACAAGTCTCTCGCTGCTTTTGTATCACTCGTTTGTGTCTTATTGCAAGTGCTGTAGTTTTTGTTTTGTTTTGGTGGGGGAGGGGGGGTCCCTTCTTTTCTTTTTTCTGTGGATTTTGTTCAAATTCTCTCAAAGTTAGGTTGGAGTTTTACGCTTTATTTGCTGAAAAATCTCAGAACATGAAGATTAATTACATCCATAAACTGATCTTCCATATCTCTCTCACCAACAGTTCCCTCCTGGCACACTTTTGTGTCCAATAATAATCTGCAAGATAAGCATCTGTAAATATATTTATGATGTCTGTCCCAATTTGTTTTAAATGAAGTACTGGAGAAAACTGACAATAAAGAAAAAATTTAAACCTGTCCATGGAGCACATGCAGACATGAAAAATTACCCAACACGGCTGTGCATTGCTTCCTCAGTGTCTGTTGGATAGTCTGTAAAACGTCCTCCATGGCAGATGCAAATAATCAGGCTGGAAGACTGACGAAATGCTCAAAAGGCAGATGATTTGAAAGTATTTTTCTGACAATGCTGGTCATTGCTGAATTTTAATGGTGATACCATTTATGCAATCTACCTTTTTCCTCCCGCTCCATACAACAGTGCTGTTATGACAGGAGTCAAATGTACAGAGATTATGAAATGTGTGTCCATGTTTCGATTTTTATAACCAGCATAGGTTTTTTTGTTCTGGGAACTGTTTTGGTGGTTTTGCTAGTTACGCCTGTGATATGCTTAATGGAGCGAGGAACTGTAAACTCTTAGGCAAGTCTCGGAAAACTGGAAACCTCGCCAGGCTGTTTTAACTATGCACATCCATACGAAAAGCAAGATTGTGATAAGGTTTCTTAAAGCCTAGATCACTGAATCTCACGGAATTTCAAAATGAAATAGTTTTTAGACCAACATGCACATCGTGTGTTTATCTATTATTAGAACAATGAATTGCACTGTACAAATATTAGAATGGCCCATGAGTATTACTGCTAAATATTTAACTGTGTGTTTGAGGGTGTTCTGGGAAGGGTGGGGGATTGTGGGTTGGGGGTATTGCTGTCTTACGGACCAAGGTTACTTGACATTTCTTCTCCTCTTCAAAGCAGATTTGTATTTATTATTGTAAAGTTGATAATTGTACAGCAGGCAACTTGACGTGTTTTTCCTCTTCTGTTTATATATATACTAAAGTCACAATAAGTGCAATAACAATTAAAATCAAACGAGTTTGAGTTTGAGTTAAATGTGTTCTCAATATGCGTTGCTATCAATGTGCTTCATGATTTGTATCATCATATAAGACTTGAAACGGCAATAGTTCACAGCCCTAGTTGTTCAGCTTTCAGTTTTGGTCCACATGTAAACTACCCTCAGAGGGGGGGCCTGTAGGTGTGTAAAATGTACAGCAACTATACGTAAAAGCCTCATGTATTCATGTACATGTGAGACCACAGTCTTGCCACAAGCTGGTTTGGTGCCTGGAGGTCTGAGCGCCAGTCCCCCTCAACATCTAGTCACTGGGCATCGAGAAAAGGAAGAGGGGGCACGGAAATGAACTGTCAAAGAGACGGACAAGTGGGCTTGCCCTGGAATATGCCGCAACTGTACACCAGGATGGACTTGTACTTAGCTGTGTACTCAGTTTTTTCCTCTTTTTTTTTTGCTCTCATTTAATCAGCATGTTCTTTGCTAATGCAGTGCTCAGTTTTATAAATATGCACAAGAAAGACACTATCACAAGGACAATCACCCAGTTTTCATTTACTTAGCGCGTGTGCCTATTATGGGAAAAAAGGAGCTCTGCCTCAAAGACAATCGCCTGCTTTTTGTAACATTAGCAACGCGAGAAGAAGTTTTTGTGTAGCTAAAACCTTGATCTCTCTGTAAAAGCACCATTGCTGCCTTGGTCTGCAACCACTCCTTTGTAGAAGATAACTGGCACACTTTTTTCCCTCTCCATCCTATCATTTCTTTTCCACGGTCTTGACCTACTTTCTATTCACAGAAAGTGAGGCCCACCCACTTATCTGAACATTTTGGATTTTTTCTCTCCAAAAGTAAATTACTGATGACATTAAACCATCACAAATACTTTCACACATCAAATACTCAGCAGAATGATCTCGCTTCTTAGCTGCATCACAATGTCCATCATTGTCTCAGTCAAATCCAGCATTTAAAGGTATTGTGTATTGATAGACATTTTGAAAATGTGACAGACATTGTCTTCATCCTTGCAACTTTCTGTCATATATTTGTGTTTGACAAATAAACTTGTTACAAACAACACTGTGGTTGTATTTTATGTTCTCTCCTTTTCAAATGTTCAGCTGATGAACAGTAAGCTTCAGATGTGTACATACTGGGTGACTGACAGATAGGGAAGACATATTAGAAATGGACATTTTTCTTGTCACCCCCATGTGGATGCACATGTATATATATATATATGGTCACGATCATTTGAAATTGCATTTGCCTAAAATGCCTTTCATGTTCTTGGGCTTTGTCTCCAAATTTTGGCTTTTGAAAGCTGTCTTTTTTTGAGAGAAAAACATTCTCTCCATATCAAAATGCTGCAGTTGACTGAGGTGTAGCATGCTGTGGACAAAAAGCTAATGATTTCTAGTCTCTAATCATTTTGCTTGGTGTGTGTGCCCTCACCCTCTCTGACACATGAAAGTTTTTCGTTTAAAGAAAACATAGTTAAAAATATATGAAGCTACTTCTATTCATGAAGTGAATTTTTGTGTGACCTGGTATTGTATGTACATCATATTTTGATATGTGAAATGTTAAACAGCAGAACCTAGAACAAAACAAATAAATATGCATTTTGCTAGTAATACAATGTTTTATGACAATTCTTTATATTACATGGTACTGTGTGTGTGTGTGTGTGTGTGTGTGTGTGTGTGTGTGTGTGTGTGTGTGTGTGTGTGTGTGAAGCTATTTGTACATGTTTTATGTGTTACAACTTTGGAGTGAAGATTTGCTGCTTGACATGTTTGTGTACACCAATATGACTCTGATGCAGCAGCAGCAGACAGAAAATTGTGCATGTGAGACCAACAGGAGTCATCATTTGGAACCAGCTAATCACTCGTCTATCTCTACACACACACACATGCATGCACTTGCTACCCCACCCCCAACAGCACCCGTCCTTTCCCAAACACAAAATAGGTAAACTCAGAGCTAAAATGGACTGAACCCTGTTTTGGGGCCAGTAAGCCTAACAAAATGGGCAGTCAGCCTAACAAAATGGACTGAACCCTGTTTTGGGCCAGTCAGCCTAACAAAATGGACTGAACCCTGTTTTGGGGCCAGTCAGCCTAACAAAATGGGCTGAACCCTGTTTTGGGGCCAATCAGCCTAACAAAATGGGCTGAACCCCATCTTCATTCTGAATGGCCTGAGCCATAACTCATCACTATTTTGAACAGATGGAACAAATTTATCTTTTTTCCTGATTTTTAAAAATTTATTTAGGATTTGTTTTGGTTGTTGTGGTTATTACTTTTCTAAACAGAATCACAGTGTGCCTGCACTTAGAAAAACAAACAAGCTGGTCAGTAATTGGATGTTAATGTCCTACCAACCACACATGGTCACCTCAGGATGATCAAACACAGTCAGATGTAAATGCACATGCAATTTCAAAACTCTTCTCATTATATGGACATTATTTTCTTAAAGTCTTGGTTCCCCAAAGGTATACCTTCAGGCTTTGAAAATTTGTGTATGCACACTCGCATCAGTTTCAATTTGGGCAAATGGCAGGGCTTTGACAGGCATAAATGGCGAACAGAAAGTAATGCTGGCCTTGGAATGTTGAATTGACTGATGTGTGTGAAACTGAAAGCACAGCACTGTCAAAGACAAGCCCCGCCCATTTGTATTGCAACTGTCCTCACTTCAAAGCTTTTGAGTCTTGAAATGAGAAAAAAATAACTTTCATCAACACAATGATTTTAGCTGATAGAAAGAAGATATTTGTGATAAACCAGCAGCAAGGTGACCGTGTCATACTTTGGATTTTTTTCAGATTTCCCAGCCTGCTGTTTATAGGCAGGATGACCCTTTAAGTCAAAACCACAAAACCAACCCACATACAAATGAAAACGAACCATATACACACAAATAAATTTTCAGAGAACAACTCCTTACAAAACAATAACCCTGTTGAAAAAAAGAGGGAAAAAAAGAGAGACTAGGACATGCTAGTAATGGTATGGTCTGTTCTATTAATACAAGATTAAAGAAAAATACAGACAGAAAAAAGAAGAAGAAGAGAAATCACGTTATATAAATGCATATAATGACAAACGAGAGAGAGAGAGAGAGAGAGAGAGAGAGAGAGAGAGAGAGAGAGAGAAATCACATTATGTAAATGCATACAACAACAAGAGAGAGAGAGGGCAATCATGTTATATAAATGCATAATAGCAAATACCTGTGCTATAATTATGGTGTACCTGGCAGTAAGCTGCACATACCACCTAACAACCATCCATCTCCTAGTAAGTTGCTTAAGAGCCATACAAGAAAGAAAAACAGGCCAAACTTTTGACAAAAACTGGAGACTTCTGAAACACGCCTGGTGAACCGACCTTGCTTGATAACTAAGACGGCAAGAGCCGGAGAAGTGGGCAGAGAAACAAGAGATAAGGAAGGGGAATCAAATGACAGCCCTGAGATTCCTCACATGATATATCCCCAGCCTCTCTTTTGGGGCGCAAACGCGCACTCGCTACTTCGACGAATGGCGTCACTGAATATAGCCACTGCCATCAGTTTTGCGAGGTTCAGTAATGAACGTCACCACAGGCTACAGCAACATCTGCGGCAACATGCCTGCCAGCAAGCAGGTTCACGTACAGTGGCAGTTCTGCTTGGCAAGTACCAAGGACCCATTCATCCCCCCCCCCCCCCCCTTTCAGCCACACCCCTCTTCGCATACGATCATCAGCATACTTCAGTAACGTGAACCACTGAGCCTACTGTAAGGACATCAGGATCAGGGCTGCAGTAATCCCTGGGGCCGTGCAATTGGTAGACAGTCGCTGGAGAAACTGAAAGAAAAAGAAAAAGTTTAATTCAGTCCACGCCCACTCCGGCAGCCACCATGTTACTCGTCGCTTTACGGTTTACCTATATTTTGGTTGTCCGGAGGCAACAGTTTTCACAAATGTTAAAGTTCAGTTGGACACAATACGGAAGAAGACCCGATGCGGTTGACGGGATGTTAAAATCCAAGAACCAGCCTCATATATTTTGGCCGCAACTGAGAAGTAACCTGCCGCTCGATATTGCATAGCCTGCATTACTTTCACGAGCGCCGGCGAATCATTTACATGCATTCACCATTTAAAAAAAAAAACAAACAACAACAACAACAGGAGCGGCAGCAGCAACAACTCGGTAAAAAAGAAAAAAAAAGAAAAAAGGACGCTTACCTTTTGGCATTCCTTGCTTCAGCAAGCACCCGACTGACGCAGCTTCAACTTACGTCCACAGAAACCGTAGGTTTATTAGGAACGGGAGCCCAGGACGTCCACCTCGACTTTCACACAGCGGCTCCCTTGGTTGGTTGAAGTGTTGCTTTATGTCCACAGAAACCGTAGGTTTGTTACGGACGGGAGCCCAGGACGGCCACCTCGACTTTCACACGTACGGCTCCTGAGCTCTGAACCCGTCTCTGGTCTTCCGGCAAACACCAACGGTGTTGTCTTGCGTTGTCAAAACGACTTCAGACTTTTTTCGGTGGTACTGGTGACTACTGATTTCAGCCTCGAAAGAACTGTCACAGGTCTATCTAGTCACAGCCACCATGTTCATTCGTCATGCACAGGTAGGCTTAGATTCCAACCTGAACACCACGAAGAGTATTTTGCTGAAGAGAGGGCATGCTTTCAGTAACTTAGACACCTAGCCCAGTAGTCCAGAGTCCGGCTGTGAAAACGGATGAGACCGGTCATCGATAAAACGTGGTTGAAATTGTCACCGCTGACACTGTGCCACCCTCCTCGCTGTGCTGGTTAAGTGTTGCTTTCCGTGCACAGGAACGGCCATAGCTTTATTAGGGACGGGAGCCCAGGACGTCCACCTCGACTTTTACACAGCTTCTGAGCTCTGGACTTGCTTGATAAGGTGGAGCTGAACTAAAAGCGTGAAGGACATGAAGCAAACACGCGGATTGACTCGGGTAACGGGCGAGTCCAACTCAAACACCAGACAGGTAGACTCAATCATGTGACTAAACTTTTCCCCCGTGAACACGTGCTCCACGTTCTGTCCGAGTTTTTTTTTTTTTTTTTTTTTTAACTAGTACGTGCCTCACGAGCTGCTTCACGAGCCTTAAAGTCATGAACCTGTAACTGAGGTGACTGACGACTCACAACAACACCTGCTTTGACAGAAACTGATGCCGCTCAAACCTATGCCAGTGCTAGCTAATTATTCAAACATTCATTCACTGATGACCCAAACAACCCAGTAAATTATGGTCCCAACTAATTCCCATGTCACTTTTCAGTCCAAGTGCTGCCAGCACTAGCCTGATTCGGCAACGGTCAGTTACTGAGAAACACACACACTCAACAAGCGGGTCCCGTCGCGGCCGTGACATCCCGGCGTGTCGGAGACAACTCCATTGCCGGTCCGGGCGACCATGTCGTGTTGGGCACAACTCTAATAATAATAACAAAAATTTGTAAAGCGCGGCCTACCCCGCGGCTCAAAGCGCTCAACAAACATCATATAACACACATAATGTACACCGACTGAGACTGATGGAACTGAATCTGTTCAGTAATTTTTGTAGACATCAACACTGAAGAGTTCAAGCAGAACTACGTGCAACACACACACACACACACACACACACCGTCAGTATATACAGACTGATCATGGGCCCGTGAAGAACAATATAAATAGCAATAGCTAAAATATTCAAGAGAAAATTAATGTCAGTCTTGAGTTGGCTTTTCAAGGAAGAGACTGAGTAGCACTACTGAGACTGCCTGGTGTCTCTTCACGGATGTCACATGTGAGGCTCAGTGATTGTCACACTGAAGTGACGTGATTGACACGATCCGGCCAACCGGCATTGAAATTGACACCCCCTCCCCCCACTTTTTTTCTTCTTTTTCTTCTCTTTCTGTTACTGTTATTCGCGGATTTCATATTTTAGATTAACTGTCACAAACTGAACCGACAACTGTTACAACCATGCGGTGGAGTACGCAAACCGACATGAACACTGAAGCTGTCCACTCACCACTACTCGAACTTCCGGAAGCCAACCAAGTGTGTATGCGTGCGACAGGAGACAGAGTACAGTGTGACACAGACAACAACAACGCAGAACAGGTGAGTGTGTACACGGGTCTGCGTCCGAAATCGATGGCGGCTCCATTTTATCCTAGGAAGGATACACTGGTCTTGGTCTTCTGACGAGAATGTTTGGCGAAATCTAGATGTAGATGATCTACCGGCTTTTCTTTCCGACTTCAGGTTTTGGTGTTGTCTCGGCACAGTAGTGACCGAGTCAGTGCATCCGGATCTTGATCATAGTACGTGTGACCGAGGTAAGGAAACTTTCATCATGAACAGTAAGCACTCTGTCTGTGTCAGCCGTCTTTTCAACGGTTAGTCAGCTGCCGGTTATGGAATAATGATCTTCTCACTTCTGACAGGCTTTTCAGTTGTATTTATTGATATGATGACCACATGCGACACACAGACACCGAGACTGACAGTTCCTTTGACTGTTGCTCTCTTTGTGACATTCACCGACACCGTCCTGTCACGCACACACACACACATCACTGACTTCCTGTTACACACACACACACACACACACACACACACACACACACACACACACACACACACACACACACACACACTATAATAATAATTATTCAAGTATTTATAAAGCACAACAAATCTCATCCAAAGAGACTGCTATTTCTAAACACATATGTGCACACACAGTATACATATGAATTATGATATAGGTAAAAAAGTTTTTTTTTAAATAAATCTTTTGGCGTTGGATGAGAGTGACATGACTCCCCCCCCCCCCCCCCCCCCACCCCCCACTCCCAATTCCAGTGAAAGACAAAAATATAACAATGCAAGTGTAAAAATGAACAACTAAACAAAAAGACTACTGTGCCAAGTTATCAAAAATCTAAAAGTAAACCGTAGTTGACTGGCAGTTTTCAGAGGATGCACCCTAATTGGAGTTTCTGTACCTTGTGGTTAAATTCCATTCCATTTTCAGGTAAGGGCTGCCATAACCAGGGGTGATTCGGGTCTTTATTGTTTCTGTTTTTTGTGATGTCATTCAAGCATCAGTGAACTCAATTCTGTCTTGATTTTGCCAGTGTTCAAGAAGAGTTAAAAACAAAACAGGACCCCCCCCCCCCAAACAACAACAACAACAAAAAAACACATTCAAAAAACAACAACAAAACAACAACCAAACAAACAGCAACAACAAAAAACAAACAAACTAACAGACAAAAACAAACAAACAACAAGAACAACAAAAATCACACACACACAAAACACACCAGTAGGATGGAAATAAACACCAGGCTTAGTCAGGTTATCAACTAGTGTAACAATAGTGAGGGTTAGTGGACGGGTGGTAGTGGTAGTGGTTAGGGAAATATTTTCTCTCGTGACGTCAGCGATTTGTGTGTGGATCAGAGGTCGAGGTCGGAAATTACGAAGATTGTTTACCACATGACTCAAGATTTTCGTCTACTGCTGCATTCTCACCACAGTGAATTTGTAGGGACTGAAGTAACCAGCTGCCGCCGAGTGCATCTTTGTTGTCAGTTTTACGAGCATAACAACTACTTGACCAGTGATGCCGCTAAAGACTGAATTGTAAAGTTTGCTGCTGGATGAACCTTCGCAAGTGACTCTTCTGTGTGAAGGGGCAGGTGTTTAGGTAGCGAGCTGTGCGACTTCGGCTCCGTTACGTTTGAGACATGCGCACAAGCGTAGGTACTAAGGTAGACTGTCGGGTTGTGCCACTACCACCACCACTACCACTACCACCCGTGTACTAACCCTCTCTATTATTACCACATCAATGAATGAAGCCACATCACCCTCCCTCACCCTGATACAACCCTAGTGGTTGACTGGGCATAAAACACCAAATTATTTGCACTCTCTTCCAGAATGACCTAAGTGTGGACACCCAGGAGCCCACTGTCACAGTAACATGAGGACAGGGCGCTGTGTAGTGGGAGAGAAGAGAGGCACTGACCGCAGACCGACGCCGCCCTTGTTTGCTGCCCTCACAGCAGTGCCGCAGTGCAAGGGAGAGAACCCTGTGCATTGCTGGGCAAAGCACAAGCTGAATCATGACCCAGGGAGAGCCCACACCCAGCAACACCACCACCGCATCCACCACGCTTGCACCCACTACAACTACTGGTAATGTATATATATATGTAGAGAGAGAGAGAGGTAGTTTAGTTCCCCTCCCCACTTCTTTTAATCTTACTGACATTTCGTCTGCAATTGTATTGGCTTTTCTAGGTCCAAGTGTAGAAATAAGCAAGCTAGTAATTAATTGTTGAGGCGTTATATTCAGATCTGGAAGACCTTAAACAGTAAATTGGACAGGGGAGGGGGTGTGGGGAAGAAAAAAGAGAGTTCTACTCCCTTCATAAAGAGCCTACTGGGTGCATCCCCCCCCCCCCCCCCCCCCCCCAGCTGAATCTTATTTGCTTCAGGATTTGTCATTTTTCACTTTTGTTGATCACACCTGCATGAAGGATGGCACCATAGCAGTGTTGGTGAATTTGGTATCTTCATCAGTTAATTTACAAGAGAAGTCTCAATTCGTGAGTAAAAGCAATGTTGGCAATGTCAGTTTTAACACAGAAACCTCAGTTGTTGGTTTTATGAGGCTTTGTGAGCTGGTTTGGCCTAGCGGTAATGCATTAGGCTGGTAAGCAGAGGGACCTCGGTTCATATCTGCTTCAGCTCTCCTTTCACTTCAAAAGTTGTGGTCTGTGGACACCGTCTTGTGACTTTGTCCCTCACAATTATAAAACATTAAAATGGCTGTCATCACTGCCCATCGTAATGCGGAAGTCATTCTGGTGGTGATAGTGTAGTGATATGTATATAACCTCCCTCTCCCCCCACCTCCCGTCCCTAATAAGCCTTATGGTTTCTGTTGACCTTAAACACCATGTTTATTATTATTTTATGAGGCTGTGGTCTAAGGGCAGTAATCCATTTTTTCTCTCAAATTGTCAAATTGTCTTCAGAACAGACAGAATGATTGTATACACTCAAGTAGTTATTGTTGACGTATCTGCGAGTCTGTGTCTGTTATTATTCATAGCTGTTATATAGTGCTTTTTCAGTCTGCTCAAGAGCAGAGAATAGCGCTGCAAAGAAAAAGAAAAAAAGAAAGAAAAAAACTGCCTGTGTTAAAAATAAAAAATAAAAAAATAGAGAGAAAGAGAGGCTGTTTTGTCTTCTTTTTTTTATGACTGGAGTGCTAGTCAGTCCTGCAACCCTTCAAAGTCCCTCTCCTTTTCCCTTTCAGCTCAGGGAGCAGACCTGCAGATAATCGACAAAGATGACAACCCGTCTTTAGCAGACACAATTGCTGCAGTGACCATCGCTGTGCTAGCATGTGTACTTATCATCACCCTAACGCTCATTGTGCGTGCCATCCGCAAGCGACGCCAACGTCAGCGTGGCCAAGAGTTGAATCGCATTCCAACTGTGTCAACTGGGATCATCAGTGCAAGTGAGTTCAGTTCTGGTTGTACAGGTGTAGTCTGATAGCAACACAAGTTTTGAGAGCCGAGTCTCTGAATCACAAAAATCCCTTTAGACAGGTGATTGTAAAATCATTTACGAAGAAAATGACAACAGAGTGGCACTGTCTTTTGACCAAAATAAAAATTGCTGCAGAGGGATTGTACTTTTGTAGTGTAAAAAATACACTTTCCTTTCCTGTCCTTTTGCAACCTAGGGAAATAATCAAGGGAAATAATCCTTTACAGAAGTTGTTACAGGTCGCAGCCTGTTGCCTCCCATGACATTAATGGTTGTTGACGCCAAAGCTTCAAGTGGAGATCCTTTAGACCATGACCAGTGACTGAGTCACACACAGTGTCACTGAGACTAGTAAGAGGTGTTTAAAAGTAATGTATCATGTCGGAGCACTTTTATGTTGAGAGACCAGGATCACTGCCTATGTCCACATAGATCTAACATTTATGAATCATTTTTTGAGACAGTTGCAATACCTGGGAGGTATTGACCTGTAAAGTATAGTATGTTTCTATCACCAGGTAGTAGCTCTGACCTGTAAAGCTGTGTGTTTCTGTCACCAGGTAGTAATGCTGAAGTGTAAAGAGTGTTTTTGTCATCAGGTAAACTTGTAAAATGAAGCACGTTTCTGTGATCAGTGCATATGTTGACCTGTCAAGAGTGTTTTTGTTATCAGGTAAACTGTAAAATGAAGCATGTTTCTGTGATCAGGTGAACACGCTGACCTGTAAAGAGTGCTTTTGTGATCAGGTAAACTTGTAAAATGAAGCACATTTCTGTGATCAGGTGAACATACTGACCTGTAAAGAGCATGTGTTTCTAGCTTCAGTGAGTTGTGGTGCTGACCTGTACAGTCAGAGCATGTTTCTGTCACCAGATGTGGTTGCTTACGGCAGCCACAGGTCACCACGGCCAGCACGAGGTGTCATCAGCTGGGAGCCCGTCACGCCCTCCGCCAGCAATGCTGATGCCATGGCCTCCTCCTCTGCCGCTGGTGTGCCAAGCAGCTGCTGACTGGCAAGCAGGATGAACAGCTAACCCCCCAACAGCCGTTGAGTCATAAAGATGCACAGCTATGCACCCATCAGCTGTTGAGTCATAAGGATGCACAGCTATGCACCCATCAGCTGTTGAGTCATAAGGATGCACAGCTATGCACCCATCAGCTGTTGAGTCATAAGGATGCACAGCTATGCACCCATCAGCTGTTGAGTCATAAGGATGCACAGCTATGCACCCATCAGCTGTTGAGTCATAAGGATGCACAGCTACGCACCCATCAGCTGTTGAGTCATAAGGATGCACAGCTACGCATCCTTCGGCTGTTGAGTCGTAAGGTGCATAGCTATGCACACATCAGCTGTCGAGTCATAAGATTGCATCTATGCACCGTAAGTTGTTGATCCATAAGATTGCATCTATGCACCCATCGGTTGATGATCCATAAGACTGCATCTATGCACCCTTCAGTTGTTGAGTCATAAGACTGCATCTGTGCCCCCATCAGTTGTTGACAGTCAGGGGATGCACCCACTTAGTACTTACTCATCAGTTGTTGACAGTCAGGGGATGCACCCACTTACTCATCAGTTGTTGACAGTCAGGGGATGCACCCACTTACTCATCAGCTGTTGGTGTTCACCAGGATGTGCCTGTGTTTTCACCCATTAGCTGTTGATGCCGAGAAGCATGTGCCTGTGTTTTCACCCATCAACTGTTGATGCAGAGAAGCATCTGCCTGTGTTTTCACCCAACAGACGTTGATGCCGAGAAACATGTGCCTGTATTATCACCCATCAGCTGTTGATGCTGAGAAGCATGTGCCTGCATGTTACCCATGGGTTACCAACATTCATGAGGATGTGCCTGCATGTTACCCATTGGTTACCAACATTCATGAGGATGTGCCTGCATGTTACCTATTGGTTACCAACATTCATGAGGATGTGCCTGCATGTTACCTATTGGTTACCAACATTCATGAGGATGTGCCTGCATGTTACCTATTGGTTACCAACATTCATGAGGATGTGCCTGCATGTTACCCATTGGTTACCAACATTCATGAGGATGTGCCTGCATGTTACCTATCAGCAACAGTGTCAGTTGTATGTACATGACCTACTCACTCATCATCTGATGCCTGCAACAGGCACAAAGATGCCCATGTGCCTGTCAAAGTGTCAGTTGTATGTACATGACCTACTCGCTCATCATTTGTTGACAAGGCAGCACCCACATTTCAGTTGTTGGGACTGGTACAAGGATGCTCCAGACACCATTAGCTGTTAGCAGAGCAACAAATGGCCCTTTGATGACCACTCCCAACCCCCATCCCACTGGAGAAAAAAGAACAATAGCGTACATGTTTCCCATCACCCCACCTACTAGGGCTACTAGACTGTCAAGATGTAAGGACTGAAAATACCTGCTGCCTCCCCCCCCCCCCCCCACCCCATACCCCCCTGCCAGCTGCCCAACACACACACACCATGTGGCCAGGCCTGTGGAAAAACCAAACACTGAAACCACCTGCCCACACCTGTCCAACACACACACACACACACACACCATGTGGCCAGGCCTGTGGAAAAACCAAACACTGAAACCACCTGCCCACACCTGTCCAACACAGACACTCTGTGGCCCGGCCTGTGGAAAAACCTAAAAACTGAAGGCAGGAAACTGGCTGTGACGTTTTCAGCACTGCCAGCACTCAAGCATGGGACTCCTCAGCCAACAGCATGAAATCAGACTTTCCTGAGGGTGTAAACACCTGCTAAGATCCTGCTATGATGGTGTGATACAGAGTGGTTTAAGTGGACTTCAAACTGTTTCAGCATGCTATCATGACTATTCTCAAGTCAAAATACTGCGTGTGACACAGAGAGGTTTAAGGGGACTTCAAACTATTTCATGCCATCATGATTATTCTCAAGTCAGAATACTGCAGAACAAGTGCAATGGATATTAAAACTGTGAAATACTCAACTCTGAGTGTTATAAATGGCCCATCATTAAAACATTATATATATAAGTGCACTAATAAAAGAATAAGTCTCCTTGAATCACTAACTAAAACCATGCCCTCTGGGGTCTAGGGCTAGAGGTGTGGGAGCCAGGTGAGTGTGGGTGTAGGGGGGGGGGGGGGGAGCAAAAGCATGTTTGTATTCAGAATGTGATCTTACCCAGAATGTGCTCTTATTTGTGTGCCCTTAGCCTAGGTGGAGAATGTTTTTGTATGATTCCCGAGATGCCAGACTGTAAATAATGCTCTTGTTTTGTGTGCCCTTGGATGGAGACTATTACTGTACAATTCCTGTGATGCAAGACTGTAAATAAGGTATCTGATTCTGAACTGCATGGTGTCTGTCATTGTCTACACATTCCTACTTGTACTTGTTGGCACTGCTGTTTGTTTACTGGTTAATGACTAAATGTTACTGATAAGTGCCTGTTTGTTTATTTGTTAATGTTTTAGTTAAGTGACATGACATTCTGTCCAATGATGCTTCGCTAATCAATGTTGATGTGTCACAGTTCAAATGTTAAAAACCCATTTCATACCAGATAATTCTGTGTTAGGCACTTCCCCAATGCCAAAGTTGTATTGGGGTCAAGAGCAGCTAAGCTGGGTTGTCAAGAAAAAACCTCAAAATGCTCACGTGCTCATATCTGGCTCCAATCCGTTGTCATCAACTTCCTGTGTATGCTGCTACCAAACATGAAAGTCTGTCCACTGCTTCAGGGCAGCTAACATTTCTTTGACTAACCGTCTTATTTTCACTGTTGTGAACAACACAACAGGAAGTGAGGGAGCTATCTCCCTTCACAGGAAGGAAGTTTGTTTTAAAACTGGTTTCAGTTTGACTGTGTTTTTCAAGACACCAAAAATAGAGTTCACAGAACTCAGGAATCATTAACAAGCAGTCATTTGACTAAATGTTATAACTGTCACAGTTAAAGATCTGTCAGTGAAATAAATGTCAATTCTGTGACTCATCATTCGGCAGTGTGTCATGTCACCATCAGTGGGTTAGGCCATGTTCCGGCAGTTGTGCTAGTCAACGAATACTGGAGTTTTATCAAGGGCCTGTGCAAGCCATGCCATTGTAAGCCTGTCTATGATCTTCATGCCATGCAAACTGCTACCAAGCTAACTCACTGTGAAGTTTAATGTACTTTGGGATCTCAACAGCAGGGTGTAACTGTACTGCAAGTGTCTCCTCAAAACATATCAAGTTCAAAATGCACGCATGTGTTCTAATGTTTTCATGGGTCCAGCATTAGGGTAGGGTAATCTCTGCTTCTCTGCCGCTTTGCAAGTACACTACCACCACCCCCACCCCCCACATCCCTCCCACCTCCCCCTTCCTCCCTCTCACAATCCTTAATCGCAAATGCCAGCATGGGACAGTATGTCTGTGTGCTTTAGTCTCTGATTTTGATTGGATGACTGAAGCTCATGATCTCCTTTTGATCTGGTTATTCAGCAGGCATACATTTTTTTTTTTTTTTTTTTTTTTTTTAGATGTTGATTGAAGTCAATTTGCTTTCCAGCTTCTGAGTAAAAGAGAGACAAGCCCTGTAATTTTATGAGAGAAAGATGCACAACAGTTTTATTGTGAGAAGAAAGCATGCATTGTTTCCAGATCTTTATCATCATTATTAATATTATCATTAATAGTAGGTAAAATACGTTGCACTGACAGGATTGTGAGAAGAAAGCATGCATTGTTTCCAGATCTTTATCATCATTATTAATATTATCATTAATAGTAGGTAAAATAAGTTGCACTGACAAGAAAGAATGTTTCCAGGGCTTTGTAATTATTATTAACATTATTATCTTAATCCGTAGTGTGGAGTTTTTCTAGAGCTATATCATATCAGTAGGTAAATCAGTAGGCCGTTCTTAAACAAGGAAAGTTTGCATGCCATGCTGACTCCCTTTGCACACTTGTATCATGTCTGTACAGTACCTGCAAATGTAGCTCTGCTGCAAACTCACTCCGTGGTAGCTTTTCTTATCCACATATCAGCTCAAAAATAGTATTCATTTACAAAGGTGGCACTATTACCAGCACATTTGTCTTTCATTTTTGGTTGATTTTTTTTGTGTGTATAATATATATATTAATTATTATGAAGATTCTTGGATTACATTTTTTTTTTTTTTTTTTTAATTGTTTATTTCAGCACAGCTGGGGAAAGAGTGGTAACAATAGTTGTTGTTTTTTTTACTTGAGAGCGAGACTGCTCTGTGTTCATCAATTTCCACTAGTGTTTTCTGCTAACTTTGTTTTTTGTGTATGTGAAACTTGAGAGTTCAGTTTGAGTTGTTTACAACACCTGCTCTGTGACTTTACTGTCTTGGGTGGCTCTTTGTGAATATATAATTATTGTCATGCTTACCGATTGCGTCAACGCTACTTAAAATCAGTGATTCCTAGCACAAGCTTCTGATTAAATAAATCTGTAAAGTTCACTCAAATGAAGTGAAGCAGAGTGGACTTCACTTTTCAGCAAGCTGGCTGGTTCCACATTGAGAAAGGTGTTAGTTGCATGTAAGTTTCTGACAGTGTTCAACTTAAGGTACTGGGTGGGTGGGGGGGGGGTGGGGGGGGGGGGGGGAGGGATCTGAAACAAAGTTGACTAGCAGCATTCTGGAACAAGAACAAACAAAGAAAAGCTGAAAAGAATGCCAATTGTAATCAGAACATGTGTACGAAATGTGCACATTTTCAAATGTAAAGCATCTTTTCAAGCAATAAATGGACAGATAATACAAACGAAATTTGATCTAGAATCTGCTTATATTTCAGCTAGTGGAGAAGTCTTTCAGGCAAACACCACTCTGACCAATTTCTGTGTCCAATAATCTGTCCTCTGTCTCTTATCCCCCCCCCCCCCCCCCCCCCCCCCCCCGACTCCTCCCTCTGAACCTTCCCCCGCCCAACTCTGCCATTTGAATCTGTGAAGCCAGACCTCCTGCTAGAACCAAGTGTGAGGCAGATATGCAATTGGAATGATCTCTTTGCACTTGTGACTGGTGTATATGATGCTGTACACAGACTTTTTGGATAGTGCGAATATACAATGCAAGCCATATATATATATATACATGTAATAGATGTCTGTATTAACTGTTATAAACAGCACCTGTGTAAATGTGATACAACTATGGTAAAATGTGCCTAAAAAATTAGACTTGTAAATGAAGTCTTCACTGAATATACATATCATCATCAATTAGTGAATCAGTAGCCATTTATATATGTTCATGAACATGCTCATTTATATTATTCAAAATGCGCAAATGTTCAGTGGCATTTATTGATACTGTCAAAAAAGTATATATATATGTATAAATATAATTCAGGGAAAGCCTGCTAGAGCAGACTTTGTATCTCCCATTTGATTTATGTCAAAGATACAGGGGCATACTCTTTTGATTTATACATGTCAAAGATACTGTGGACAAGTTTTGGCAGAGCCATTCTCACCATACGCCTGCTCTGTGTGTGTATGTGTGTGTGTGTGTGTGTGTGTGAGAGAGAGATGAGAGAGAGAGAGAGAGAGAGAGAGAGAGAGAGAGAGAGAGTGTTGTGTGTGTGTGTGTGCGAGTGCACGTGTGCATGCCAGCATGTGTGCGGATGGGTGGTTTCATGCATGCTTGTGTGTGTAATAGTATTTGTTGGACTTATTTGATAATTTAAATGACTGATTGCAATGTTGGCTGTGCTAGGTGCATTGAGTACCTTTTCTTTTTGTAACTGCAGCTTGTGTGTATAACCTATACATTCCATCACACAGTCAACAAACCTTTGATTGTTTTGAAACTGTGTCTACTGTCAGTCTTTCACTTTGTTTTTGAAACAAAAATGGTAATTGTTGATGTTTAGTAGAGAGAGAGAGAGAGAGAGAGAGAGAGAGAGAGAGAGAGAGAGAGAGAGAGAGAGAGTACCTAATAGTGATCTAAATCTGGTCAGTTTTGTGATTCTTGTTCAAACTCTACCTTTTCTGCTGTGTATTCCCAAGACCACTCCCCTTCTTTCATTTTGTTTGCAATTGCTATATTCATCACCTCACCGCCACTAGTGACTTGACCCGTGACTGTTCTCTAGCCCGACTGCTGACATCGTTAAAGAAATGAGTGCCGCCTTTCCTGATAGCACACTTGTGCAAACAACTGTCAGTTAGCTGACGGTTTCCGGAGACCTAGGTAGTAACCAATTACGGCAGTAGTGGAGGAAGGATGATGGAAACCTGGACTGGAATTTTCAAAAACACAGCATGCCTGTGCACACATGTATGTGCAACCCCCTTCCACAACACGCCACAATGCACAAAACACAGTTGGCACACATGCACGCGTGCACACACACACACACGCACACACACACACACACGCACACACACACACACACACACACACACACACACACACACACACACACACACACACACACACACACACACACACACACACACACACGCATGCATGCACACACACACACACATTACACACACACACACACACACACACACACACACTCACGATCACATGCACACACACACACACACACACACACACACACACACACACACACACACACACACTCACACACACACACACACACACACACACACACACACACAAAGTGTTGTGTCAGAATAAAGTTTTGTCTAAAGTTTGTAGTGTTTTCGTTCTGTCTTGTTACTGAATTCTTTGCGTTCTAACTTGCTTATGGTGGAATTGAAATGTGTGTGTGTGTGTGTGTGTGTGAGTGTGTGTGTGTGTGTGTGTGTGTGTGTGTGTGTGTGTGTGTGTGTGTCTGTGTGTGCGCGTGTGTGTGTAAGGCATTGGAACTGTCTCTGAAAAAAGAAAGAAACTATAACAATGACAGCACTGTGTTTGGGGGGGGGTGGGGGGAGGGGGGGATGGAGAAGTGGGAGGGGGAGTCTACACTCATCTCATACTACAAGGTTCAAAATACCAGACTTTACCTTGCTGGAATTTCCAGTAGTGTCTT
>CAUZXP010000137.1:58560-66060 GCA_963584105.1 Alviniconcha strummeri
AACTGATTTTACTGACGTTAAAGTTCATCAGTGATGCCGACAAGCCATCCAAGGGACGCTACACATCCTTCCTTGTGTATCGCTGCCTACATTTAACGGTTATCCCCCGTAATTAGCATCTCATTAGAGCTAGGGCTTTATTATCTTTGTCTGTCTGTCTGTCTGTTTCTCTCTCTCTCTCTCTCTCTCTCTCTCTCTCTCTCTCTCCTCTCTCTCTCTCTCTTCTCTCTCTCTCTCTCTCTCTCACACACACACACACACACACACACACACACACACACACACACTCACTCACACGCACGCACGCACTCACGCACGCACGCACACACACACAGAAAGACAGAGAGAGACAGACAGTAACACACAGAGAGAGTCACCATGCAGTCCAAAAAAACAAAAACAAAACGTTTTAAGAGAATAGATATGGAAATTATCAATCGTATCAACAAACCAAATTCGTTGAATCAAAGGTATAGAAATAATCAATCAATCAAAAAAGCGAACAAACCAGGTTTATCTTAATACACTGACACAGTTAATTAATAGTAATACTTATGTCATCAATCAAGCGTAAGAGCGTTGACACACGTACATCTCAGTCTTTAGTAATAATGTCCGACACGATCACTCTTAGCTATAATTATCACCGATGTCACTACTTAACTGTAATGCAATGCATTTAGTTAACTGTTTCTAATCACTGTTTGTGAAGAAAAAAGAAAAAGAGAGAGAGGAAAAAAGAGAGTAGCCCTCCTCCAACTTTTTTCTTTTCTTTTCTTCTTGCTTTTTTTTTTTTTTTTTTTTTTTTTTTCGTGGTAAATCATAACCTTATGACTTTCGCCCTGTAATACCGGCCATGGTCAATTGGGCTTTAATAACCTCCCTACCTTTATGGATAATAACCGCTTTACATTAAGATAAGGACATTTTAATAATATTAATAATAATAACGCATCTCTGTGTGTGTGTGTGTGTGTGTGTGTGTGTGTGTGTGTGTGTGTGTGTGTGTGTGTGTGTGTGTGTGTGTGTGTGTGTGTGTGTGTGTGTTTAACAAATAACAATAACGCATAGTGTTGTGAACAAAAACTCTATTTTTGAATTTAAAAGAAGAAGAAAAACGAAACAAAAAGAAAAGCTTTGCCGTTATATAAACTGTTTAGTAAGTGGTGGAAGGGAAACAAAAATATTTTTCTTTGGCAACGACGAGAGTTATGTTTAGGGGAAGTAATAAAGTATGTCACTGTAAGTGATGGCGGTAGAGGTTGCTTCCCTTGCATCATATGAGCCAGGTTCTCTTTGCGGTTCCTCTGCGAATAGTCAGACGATAGTGCAGAGCCACAGCACTCGTTCCAGAAAACCGTTACACGTACTTCTCTGACTTCTCTTTGACTGCAAGACTTGAAGTTAATTGGCTGGGACCATGGAGATGTTTGATTGATTTGACTTCGAGAAACTGCATTGGCTGGGACCATGGAAATGTTTGCTAGACTTGAAGTTACATTAGCTGGGACCATGGAAATGTCTGACTGCAAGAAGTTACATTGGCTGGAACCATGGAAATGTCTGACTGCAAGAAGTTACTACAAGAAGTTACATTGGCTGGGACCATGACAATGTTTGACTGCAAGAAGTTACATTGGCTGGGACCATGGAAATGTCTGATTGCAAGAAGTTACATTGGCTGGGATCAGGGAAATGTTTGACTGCAAGAAGTTACATTGGCTGGAGCCATGGAAATGCTTGACTGCAAGAAGTTACTACAAGAAGTTACATTGGCTGGGATCATGACAATATTTGACTGCAAGAAGATACATTGGCTGGGATCAGAGAAATGTTTGACTGCAAGAAGTTGCATTGGCTGGGACCATGGAAATATTTGCCTGCAAGAAGATACATTGGCTGGAACCATGGAAATGCTTGACTACAAGAAGTTACACTGGCTGGGACCATGGAAATATTTGACTGCAAGAAGTTACTTTGGCTGGAACCATGGAAATTGACTACAAGAAGTTACTACACTGAGAAGTTACATTGGCTGGGACCATGGACATATTTGACTGCAAGAAATTACATTGGCTGGGATCAGGGAAATGTTTGACTGCAAAAAGTTACATTGGCTGGGAGCAATATCCATTTTTAGTCCAGTCGGTTCGCTGACCTCAAATGGTTTGAGGATGCGTGTGTGCGTGTGTTTGTGTATAGCACTGGCATAGTACGGAATGAACTGGTATGTGGATACATAATATGCCAGAGCGGTACTGCGTACGTCAAGTTCATTCCGTCCCCCCCCCCCCCCTCCCCCAACACACACACACATTCTCAGTACCATTTGAGGACCCGTGAACCGACGGGGCTAAAAGTGGACATTGCCGAAGTTACTTTTGGGATGGGACCATGGAATGTCTAACTAGTGCAAGAAGTTACGTGAGTGTAAGACAAAAAACAAAAACAAAAAAACAAGGGGTCAAGAAGGAAAACTCATGTGGTCAGTCTCTGACCTCTACGCGTGTCTGGGCCGCAAAGCCGCGAGGTCAAGCAGCCCTGGCCAGTGCGGCCCGCAGACAAACCGATTTCGTAAGGGCGGTTTTCATTCGCGTCCGATTGTCGAGTCCACCGTTAGCTATCTCTGTAGCTTCGTTTCCGTCTAGTGGCGCGTTCCCTCGCGGGGTCCTTGCGTTCAGACACACGGGCGACAAGGCCGAGTTTCGTAAATGATCGACCCTGGCCGGTAATGCGGACATGTTCACTGACGGAGCAGGTCACGGTCACGGATCACGGCTGTGTGGGGTGGCAGAGGAGGGGGGGGGGGGGGCTGCAGGTTGGCCTGCGATCAAATGAGAGAGAGAGGGGGACGGGTTGGGGGGTATAAAGCAGTGAAGAGGGGGGGTGGGGGGGAGAGCGAAGGTGTGGGGGGGGGGGGAGGGTGAGAGAGGAGAATGACGGGAGAGAGAGAGAGAATCAGGAGGGTATAAGTGGGGGGGGGGGGGGGGAGGGGCAGGAGTGGGGGCATGGAGGGGTTGAGGAAGAGATAAGAGGAGACTGATAGAAAGGAGAGAGCAAGGACAGAGGGTGGTGGAGAGAGAGAGAGAGAGAGAGGGCCAGGTGGGGGGGGGGGGGGAGTAGAAGGAGAGACAAGAGGAAAATAACTTGAAGAGGCAGAGAAGGAGGATGGAGAGAGAGAGAGTGAGAGAGAGACCGAGGGCGGCGGAGAAGAGAGAGAGAGAGAGAGAGAGAGAGAGATGAGAGAGAGAGAGAGAGAGAGAAGAGAGAACGGGGTGCTAAGGCGGGAGGGGGGGCGGGTGGAAGAGAGAAACGGGGAGACAGAGACTCGCTAAGTTCAGGTGAAGTCACAGAAAGTGGAATTATTCTTCATTCCCGGACTTGTGTGTTTCCTTTAATACAGACTACATATAGCACACGGCCTCGTTTATCGTGACCTTTTCAACTATTTTTTCTTTTTACACCTAGATATACGCTTCTCGCTCTGACCCTTCATGGTCCTGCCAGCGGCATGTGACGATCGGTCCAAACAGCGACTAACCCGGCCCAAGGACAAATACGTCACAATGTTATCGATTTTTGTGGAAAAAGTCGCCAGCTTCAGAGACCAAGTTCAGAAGTTTATGCGCCCGCTCGGTACTAAAGCACAGCTGTAATGGAAAGGCTGATTACGAACCTTAATTTTATTTGTTAGAACTCTAGCAATCACTCTTGTTTCAGATTTTTTTTTATTGATTTTTTTCTCCGTAAAATTAAACTAATGCTGATCAAAAGATTTCCAGTTACAGCTGAAAAATAAAATGTGTCCAAAAAGAAGAAGAAAAAACAAAAAACAAAATGGCGAAGTCGTTTATGGGCTAGGTCCGCAGGTTGTAAACTTCACGAACTAGAGTGATCTCAGCCATGAACGTGTACACATATGGGTTCGAGTTGTTGCTGCTGTTCTTGTTGTTTATCTGCTTCTGCTTCGCTCTGATATAACCGTGCCGTCATGGTCGATTGGGCGTTAAAAAAATAATTACTGTCTGTTCCTTTTCTCCATCTGTCCACGCACGAAAGGTCTGTCATTTGTTTTCTCTTTGTTATGATCCGACAACTACTCGTCAGTTGTTCCCATGGAAACGAAGGGCTAACGTGACGAACCGCACGTGCTAATCGAGGTTCGCCTGTACAGTTTCTTCGCAACACACGTGAACCCACCACTGACCACTTTGCACGTCTTGCACGAGATTTTACTTTACGCCACAGACTAAACTTTACTGCTCAGATAGGTTTTTTCTTCTTCTCCTCTCGGTACAGTTTGGAGAAAAAGAAGGTTCTGGTTTCACTGAATTTTATGATGATCAGTATCGAGTGTCTTTTTTCAGTGACAAAAGTTTTGTTTTGAAGATGAAGAAATCCTGCATACCTCCGATCACTTCTTCCTGTCGCCAGCAGTTTCGTCGAATCCGACTCACCAGTTGACGAAAAATGCTCGATGTCTCTGCGGTGCTTGTTTGCCCCATGATAACTGTTGGGTTGGTGGAGTGTTTCAGTCATAGCAGACCTTTGACTGACATGGTTTGTTTGTTTGTTTGTTTGTTGTTGTTGTTGTTGTTGTTTGTTGTTGTTGTTGTCGTTGTGTGTGTGTTTTAACTGGGGAGTTTTACTGGGGAGTCTCCCATGGCAGTTTTAGTCAAGAGTTTCGCTTACACCTCCAGTTTTAATTTAATTATGATCGAGTCTGTTGTACATGCCCAACATTAGTTTTAGTGCAATCCTACACTGATGCTCCATGCTAGATATAGTGGTCGGGATGGGGGTCTCTCATTCATGTGTCACAGTAGGTATCGAGAGGATTATCTTTTGTACGCCCCATGCTCGTTTCAGTGAGGACGTTTCTGTGGGCAGTCTGTTGTACACGCCCAACATTAGTTTTAGTGAGGAGTCTCTCTTACACGCCCCATGCTAGTTACAAGGGAGAGTCTTTCATACATGTGTCACATTAGTTTTAGTGAGGAGACATTCTTATGAGTCAGTTGTAGCGGAGTGTCTTTGTCAGACATAAAATTATTTATAGCTGAGTTTCATGTGGGCATGCAAACTCGTACTGATCTTAGCTACAGAGAAAGAGACAAAGGCAAGGTCTCTAGCTCGGCTTACAACGCGGCACGGCTTGCGTTCAGATCACCACGGAGATCGGGTACGTTCAGATCACCACGGAGATCGGGTACGTCGGTTGACATGAAATAACTCGGTGGTTAGAGCGCCGGACTCGTGATCGACAGGTCGCGGGTTCGAGTCCCGGTAGGAGCGGCGGGAGAATTTTCTTCGCCAGGGTAAAATTTCTGTGCTGACTCATTTCCATATCCGTTTCACCCCCGCCCGTCACCGAAGCAGAACGTAAAAGACCCAGGTCATTCTGCCAAAAGTGCAGGTGGCAGGTTACAGCTAAACACGCATGTACCATCAGTATGTGGCTTTTCAGTCATGAAGTGATGTGGCGTGGTGCATGGTTATAATTATGGTGTACACAGAAATCGCCGGGACGGCGCACCGCGTAACATCAGTCATACAACAACCAAAAATATCCACTTTGGTGGATATTCAAAAACACGGTTATAAAAAAGAAAAAAAGAAGCAGCTACAGTCACTCATTTAGAATCACATGTGACATAAGCGCAGTGAGTCTGCTCGCGAGCGGAGAATAGCGCTATATAAAAGTGGCCATCATCATCATCATCATCATGGGTATGACTTGGCGAAGCATGGGCCTGCTGGCGCACAGTGGCCACCGACTCGCCTCATCTATATCTGGCTTCGTCACAGTACCCACAGACTCACACGGCTCAGAGATGCCATGGCCTGGTCCGTCCATTTGTGTTTAATTTTTCTCAGAATAAACTTGCATTATTTTGCAGTTTTTGCAGTCCAACTTTCATGCCCCGTGATAACTATTGGGTTTGTAGAATGTTCCATGGCACAAATGACTTTGACATTTACGGTTTGGTCGGGAGTCTCTCATACACGCTAGTTTTATTGAAAAATCACACATGACTGGTGGGATTCGAACACACAAACATCCGACCCGCAGCCCGAAGCGCGCCTAGCCACTACGCTACGAGGGCTGGTCCTGAGGAAAGTTCTGTGTCAGTCTGGTGCTTGTTGGTAGGTTAATAACTTGCATATTTATTTGTAGGCCTAAATTATATTTCAGTTTCGCGCGCCTGTCCCCCATGCCTTTGTTTTCACAATCAATACGTATGTACTGTGTGTGTGTGTGTGTGTGTGTGTGTGTGTGTGTGTGTGTGTGTGTGTGTGTGTGTGTGTGTGTGTTACGTTCTGCTTTTCCTTTCTTTCTTGCTTTCTTTAATTTTTTAAAATATTTTTTATATGCAAATTATAGGTACCACGCGCAGACAGAGAAACAATAATTATCTACATTTGATCAAGGCGAACTTTATCAATAAGGGGGACTTAACTGTGCCCACTGTCTCAGGGTACGCAGGTGTACTTGTGCAGGTACAGCTGGTGTTGATTTTTTGGCCCCACACCTATCTCCAGACCCTAATCTCAGACCACTAGCACCTTTGCGGGCGGGAGCGTGTGCAGGTGGACGCGACGTGTTCAGTTAGGTACGTGTACTGGCCGATTACCGAGTTTGAACCTGTAGGTTCAGTCAGTGCGATCAGCATGTGTAACGTCTCTTCCTTGGGCCGCGGACCATTGCCAAGGAAGGAGCAGTCATGGTGTGCGGTCACCCAGGTAACCGAGGTGGAAAACGAGGCTTAGAAAGAAAATGGCTGCAGTACCGTACTGTCGACAAGACCTGTCTTGAACCTGGCCACTCTAAGCGAGATGTTTCAGAGTTTTGCATGTATATATGATGAGTGCTTCCGAACTTGGCACTTATGTATATGACAGTTTGGGTGACCTTGACCTAAGGTCAAAGTCCTAGGGATGTCTCACGGGGACATCGGGACAGTAAATTCGAAAGGTTCCCCCCCCCCTCCCTCACGCTCCCCCCCCTTCTCTCGCTCTCTCTCTCTCTGTGGCCTGTGTCTCTGTCTGTCTGTCTGGGTCACTCTCTGTGTCTCTCTGTGTCTGTCTCTGTCTCTCTGTGTGTCTGTGTCTGTCTGTCTGTCTCTCTCCTTCTTTATCTCATGAAGTTCAGAACTGTTTTTTTGCATGATGATCAGTTGCCTGCATGGATAAGATCCCCCCCCCCACCCCCCATTGGGTGCTGTGTATGGACAGCATCCTTCCTTACGCCCCCCCCCCCCCCCCCCACCTCCGCCCGATGCCGTCCCCATATCACGAAGACAGTCTATCGCACGTAAGAGTGCTTAGGAAGTAACTGTCAGAGAGTGCACACTCGTAAGCACTTGACTTACATAACTCAAAGTGCATGGATAAGTCTCATTTTTGGCTTTTATCTGAACTTCATTTCTGGTCTGGAGTAGATAACTGGTTATTATCAACCAGCCGCCCGTGTTGGTCATGTTGAAATGTGATGACAGG
>CAUZXP010000137.1:68560-71060 GCA_963584105.1 Alviniconcha strummeri
CAACTAGGTTCGCGAAGAAAATTTGGATCAATTAAGAACCAACTAGCTTCGCCAAATACTTCCAGCTAGGTTCGCGAAGAAACATTCGCCCAATTAAGAACGGGCTTTAGCATGGACGCCGATGCGAGCCATTTTGTTTTATTAATTGTGAGGGACAAAGTCACAAGACAGTGTCCACAGACCACAACTTTTGAACAGAAAGGAATGCCGAAGCGGATTAGACCCGAGGTGCCTCTGCTTACCAGCCTAACGCCTTACCGCTAGGCCAAACCGGCTCATTCGCTTGTTTTCTTCTCCTTTTATATGAGGTGCTCATTTAAAGAAGACGCTGCCCGAATTCTGGTGTGTCTGTAAAACTACGAAGAACAGTCAGGGAGGGAGATAGGGATGGGTACAGGGACACTGAGAATGCGAGCGACAGAGAGAGAGAGAGAGACGGGTGGGGGGTTGTAGTAATAGTGGTACTAATTTAGCCCTTTTACAGATGGTAGTGAGAAGCATAGCACCTTTAAGGTAGCTAGTGAGAAGCATGGCCCTTTTAAAGATGATATTGAGAAGCATAGCCCTTTTAGAGATGATAGTAAGAAACATAGCCCCTTTAAAGAAGCTAGTGAGAAGCATAGCCCTTTTAAAGCCTATCCCGGAGCTAGCTAAAGCCGAGTTGCTGCACTAACCTGCACCCGGTGACTTGGAATTTGGCGGGAATGTTTAGACAGAGGTGTCCTGCAAATCAAGGTGAACATAACAATCCCTTTCCGTCTGCAGGGCTGGCATTCACACCCAGCAGAGGTTCTAGCTGCCTGCTTTTGTTTCGGCCAAACCAAACACACACAAACACTGGCGGCTAGAAGCATCTTCTTTCAGCCATCAGCGGCCATGCCAAATGCTTCAGGTGTAACACAAAAATGATTGCACCATCGTTGTTGGAGTCTTTAGGGTGTAGCCTCAGCCACTATAGGTCTGTGGTTTGTGTGTGTGTGTGTGTGTGTGTGTGTGTGTGTGTGTGTGTGTGTGTGTGTGTGTGTGTGTGTGTGTGTGTGTGTGTGAGAGAGAGAGAGAGAGAGAGAGAGAGAGAGAGAGAGAGAGAGAGAGAGAGAGAGAGAGAGAGAGAGTTTATTTGTTACATTTTTGAAATTGTACGTGTTCAATAGACCAAGACGAATTAAAAAGAAAAAAAAAGTTTAGTACATCAATGACTAACAATGTATAATTTATAATCATTGAATATATCAAGACCAATGAATCTTACCCGCTTTCCAAAACTTGCTGAATAGAGTAAATACATTGTCAGGTCGTGTTCGCTGAACAATCCACTGTAACAGATTCATTGTGTTAGCTGTTCCTGCAGCATGTCCATTAACATGTCAAGACATTCCGCGTAATTACCTTTTCACAGTCTGCGTTAGCTGGCTTTACTCCAAACAGCGCCAACCATCGCCATCACTATCTTTTCCCTCCCATTTTCCCATCTCTGACAATATCCCCATCACTGCCCCCCCCTCCCCCCCCCCCCCCCACACACACACCCTCCTTCCTCTGACAATATCTGAAATAGTTCATATGGCACAGGTCGGGAAAAAAGGTGCGGGGGAACGAAGGGGAAAAAAATATTTTAAAAAAGAGATAAAAACGAAACAAAAATGAACAATCAAGGAAAGAGGCTGCACGGAATTTGTTTACCTTGTATTTACTCGCACGCCAGGTGAGAGTGACCGTAGGCGACTCAGGTCTTTGGTGTTGTCCTTGTGTGACGTCGTTACAGCGCTAACTAACTCCCTTGTTTTCTGATTAAAATCAAGGGTTTTGTTTTATAAGATTTCCCCTTATTTGAATTTCTTATCATATCAAAGTTTCATGGGTTTTGATTAGCGGAAGAAGACCCGGCAGCTGGGCACTGCGGACGCAGAAATTAAGGTCCCCTCTGGTGAGAGCCCACAGCCTGGAGTGTGTCGAAATATAACGCCGTGAAGCATGGAATGTGTCGAAGTATAGCGCCGTGAAGCCTGGAGTGTGTCAAAGTATAGCGCCGTGAAGCCTGGAATGTGTCAAAGTACAGCGCCGTGAAGCCTGGAGTGTGTCAAAGTACAGCACCATGCATGCTTCGCCTACTGCCAGGAATTCATCACTTTCTTCTTTCTGCCTTTCCGGTCCATTCAACTTCATTTTTTCCCAATTTTCTCTCTACCCTTTTCTTGCGTTAGGTGTGGTTGACGGAGATTTACACGTGAGCTCACGGAATAAAATAGGTCACCCTGCTCGTCGTCACAAACGATTAGTGCAGGTTCCCGTTTGGAAGCCCACCACGCAAATTACGCAACTGGCCATATATATTAAAAGGTGAAACAATGCATTACTAGAAGACTTTCAGTTTCCGTACCCTTCCGACCTATTACTAGAAGACTGTTGCTGTTTCATTTTCCGTACCCTTCCGACCTGTTACTAGAAGGTTGTTTCTGTTTTAATTTCCGTACTATTCCGACCTATTACTGGAAGACTGTTT
>CAUZXP010000137.1:76060-86425 GCA_963584105.1 Alviniconcha strummeri
AAGCATGTAGATTGTGCATGTTTAGAAATACAGGTAGAGTATGCATATTTAAAAATGCGTGTTGAATGTGCACCTTTAGAAATGTATGTAGAATGTGCATCTTTAAACATGTGTGTAGAATGTGCGTGTTCATAAGTGCAGGTAGAATGTGTATAAATATGTACAAATGCATGTACTGTGTGCACGTATAGAACTGCGAGTGGAATGTTTATTTTTAGAAATGCGTTGAGAAAGAGCATACGGTTAAAACTGTAAAGCGTAGAATGTGCATATTTATCATTATGAAGCTGGACAACAGTGAATGCTCTACGAGTAGGGAGTGGCTAAAGGTGGATACCTGATTTTTAATTATCTATCCACCTTCAGCCAATTTGTGGATCAGTTGTGATCTTCATCGCGTACGTCAAGAATGGAAGCATATCAACAAACTAGCCTGCTTTACAAGAGATGGCCGCATATAATATATTGCATTTACTGTCGCGCAGTTTTGTGCTAGTGAGAACGCATAGAGAAAAGCAAACTGACGCATTATATTCATTAAGTAAGTTGAACTTTACGGGTTGAAAAGTGTGCGCACTGAGATATGGTCAGTTTATTTCCAGAGAAACAACGTAAGACATCTCTCAAGGTCGACGTAATTTTGCAGCTGTTTCGACTGTCTTCCCCCTCGCTTCGTGAACATAAGTGTAATTTTGCAGCTGTCGAGCTATGTTCACATTACTTTGGCTTTTGAATCCACACACTAATCTGGCTTTACACTGAAGAAAAGAAAAGAAAAGAGAAAACAAAAAGCTGCCTGCTAACTTTCTGAAACACAAAAGGTTTATGTTGTGCTATTAACCCCTTCACTGCCCCAGCCTGTAAAATTTCCGGGCTGAAAATTGCACTCACACGCCTGCTAACCGTATATTTTTCCGGTCCTATAACAAATCTAATTTCAGTATTGTGCGTTTTGATGAAAATCCTTTCGTGTGCTATTGCAATTTCTTTTTTTTTTTTAAGGCTTACGGATGTCATATTTCGCAGTTTTATTGGTTGTTTTAAGTAGCTTTATGGCAGTGAAGGGGTTAAAATCAGCGTTGATTTTGAGAAGCATAAAACGGACTTGTGTTGTCCTACTAAAATTAGCATTCTTTTTAACCTTTTGCTCATTTGCATTACTTTTGCACTGATGTGGTTGGGGGAAGGAGGGGGGGGAAGCGAGCGGGGGGAGGGGAGGGGGCACGGTTAGACTGAAAGGACCTGCAACCACGATAAGAGACTTGAACATCACCCCAGTCGACGTCATCTACTTGATTTCAGCGCGTGGCTGGTGGGTGCTCTGCGTGCACTGCACCACCTTGTTTATGGGGTGACGGGGTGCACTCTCGTAGACGATGCATTCGTGAACGTAAACTCCGGGGCGGATGTTTAGGTACAGAGACCACATTGAATATACGTGACGCAAGGAAAGGGGAAGAGATGCACACACACACACGCGCGCGCGCGCGCGCGCGCGCATGCACGCACGCACGCACACGCACGCACACACGCACAAACGTACACACACACACACACTCGAACGCACACACAGACACAGACAGACACACACACGCACACACACAGACACACACACACACGGACGCACACACACACACATACACACACACACACACACACACACACACACACACACACACACACACACACACACACACACACACACACCGCAGTACGGACACACCACATACAAAAACATACCACGTGCGCGCGCGCACTCACATACGCAGTGTATATAGCCTTCCCATCCGCCGGTGTAGTGTCAAAAGGGCATGACCACTCCAAACTTAATGCAAGTTTACAGTTCTATTTCCCCTTGTCTTTAAAAAAATATATATACCAGAGCCAATTACACCCAAGGACGCCCAGCTCTTAAATGAAAGAAGAAATGACGCTTCTGTTCTGAAACCTGTTTGTTCTTCTTGCTGCTTTCTTGATTGGATTTTGTTGTTGTTGTGGTTGTTGTTTGTTTTCGCGCGCGCGCGCGCGCGCGTGTGTGTGTGTGTGTGTGTGTGTGTGTGTGTGTGTGTGTGTGTGTGTGTGTGTGTGTGTGTGTGTGTGTGTGTGTGTGTTGTTTTGTTTGTTTACGACGGAAAAGTCTAGATGACATATTTAATACATTTGTCTTCCTCGTGGCGTTCCTTTTACTTTTTATTAGCCTTTGATGTTGTCAGTAATACCGTTCAGATTTCAGCCATCTCTCTGTCTCTGTCTGTCTTGTCTGTCAGTCTGCCTGTCTGTCTCTCTTTCTCTCTGTCTCTGTCTCTGTCTCTCTCTGTCTCGCTCGCTCGCTCGCTCGCTCGCTATACCGGTCTAAATAAACATAAACCACAATCCTTGGAAGATAATGTTTTCGAGATCTCTCTCTCTCTCTCTCTCTCTCTCTCTCTCTCTCTCTCTCTCTCTCTCTCTCTCTCTCTCTCTCTCATTAAATTAAATTAAAAGAGATGAGGATAATGAATCTACGCAAAGAACTTGAAGACAACAAGAGTTTGTTCATGTACAGGATCATTAACAACGAGACCCCAGAGTATATGTCTAACCTGTACACACGACCTTCTTCACGCTATTCCAACTCCAGGAACAATCAGCTGTTTGCCTAGACCAATGACAGACATATTCAAAACAAGTATAGCCTTCTGTAGAGCCTTTCTATGAAACAACCTACCTGTGACACTTCTTGTCAAAGTATATGATATATCTAACCAGTACACACGCCCTTCTTCACGCTATTCCAACTCCAGGAACTATCAGCTCAGTTTGCCTAGACCAATGATAGACATATTCAAAACAAGTATAGCCTTCTGTAGTGCCTTTCTATGAAACAACCTACCTGTGACACTTCTTGTCATTCACTCAGCTCCTTCAAGCAAAAAACATCGTGCACACCTTGAAGCAGTCAAGGATGGATTGTAACACAATACTGCTTGGGAGAGAGAGACAGACAGAGGTTTTCGTATGACTGCCAGTGCAGTGACTGGTCATTTGAGACCTACTTTATACACCCATTGAATTCTGCCCGGTCCTCCTGACTGTTCTGTTTTCTTCTTCAATACTAGTCTATGAACTGATCAGATGTTCTACTGTCTTATTTGCTGGTTGTATGCTCATAATGTATAAGTGAGTGATGTGTGCATCTGGCGCTGTGGACACGCTATGTTTTTATGTGGAAATTCTTATAAAGTTTCACTCACTCATTCATGCCTATCTGTATATAAAGGATGCCCTGCAGTTTTATTTTAACTCATCAGTAGCTTAGCAAGGACTTGTTGTCAGACAGGCTTTTGACTGAACTTAAACTACAAACGTGTAAAATAAAGTTTTCGAGTTCTCTCTCTCTCTCTCTCTCTCTCTCTCTCTCTCTCTCTCTCTCTCTCTCTCTCTCTCTCTCTCTCTCTCTCTCTCTTGCTCGCTCGCTCGACCAATATAATGTAACCTGTTACTGAGGGAAATCGCACTGACTTTGTTCCTTGTATTACGTACTGAAGCACAGCTATATGATACATGATGTGTTAACTGGTGCAAGATGTCTCCCTTTTGGAAATATGCTTGCTTGCGCGTCTAAAACCATCGCAGTTGCGTGTCGATCGTGCATAGGATTTTTTGCTTGTTTGCCAGTTGGTTAGAGTTTCAATCGCACTTGTATGGCATTTGTGGTCGACTGGGCTTTAAATATCAAATAACAAAGTCTTTGATATCCTCATGCTAGTCGGCTAGTAATGCTCTCTCTCTCTCTCTCTCTCTCTCTCTCTCTCTCTCTCTCTCTCTCTCTCTCTCTCTCTCTCTCTCTCTCTCTCTCTCTCTCTGTATACATGTATGTCCATGGAAGAAATTTAATTCTGATTTGTCTGCACATTTGTAGTAACTCTGTGAAACTGCATTAACCAGCTGCTTATTCGAGCTTATAGTATCTGTTTTGTAGTATAGCCATGCTTATTTGTGTTTGTAGTACAGCAAGGACTGGCTGTTAGATAGGTCCTAATGGACCTAACGCTACTGTCGTTGAGTATTAATGTTTTCGAGTTCGACCAAGAGTTTGACTAAAGGTATGTATACACTGGTGGAGATGTCTTTGCGGCTGACTGGTTTATTAGCCTTAATGAATGGAGTGGTCCTAATGGACCTAATGCTACTGTCCTTGAGTATTAAAATTTTTCGAATTCGAGTTCTCTCCCTCTCTTTCTCTCGTTTGCTCTCTCTTGCTCACTCGCTCACAGCTGAAACAAGTTTCTATCGTCCTTGCTAAAACGACCTCTCTTCTCTTCTCTCGTATTACACTGTTAAAGTTGCTGTGGTCTGAAGAGGGGATGATCATGGTCAGTTTGCTAGAGGGTCAATAACACATTCAATCGAGAATGGTAGGTAAAGACAGCCAGTGTTTGAACAGTCTCAGACAAGTTTTATTAGATTTAAAATGTGTCATTGTTGACGCTCCCTTTGAACTATCCTGCAGATCCGTGCCTGGTAAATAGAGAACTTCTCTTTTTTTTAAAATGTAATAGAGAACTTCTCTTTTTTTTTTAAATGTATCAGAATGCTTTTATTTGAGTGCGTTGTTGAACACATTCCTTTTGAACTATCCTGCAAATCCGCGCCTGGTAGATAGATAATTCCCCGTCTATTTAAATGCATGCGGAAGCTTGTATAGGAGTGTGTTGTTAAAACACTCCCTTTGAACTATCCCGCAAATCCGCTCCTCGCCTATAAGCTATAGCTTGTTGATGAGCACATAATGATTCTTTGTATCTTTATTTTGTCTCGAATACATTTTTGTTTAAACCAAATCCGCTGCTGGTAGATAGAGAATTCCCCGTTTGTTTAAATGTATGCGGAAGCTTTCATTGGAGTGTGTTGTTTAACACAATCCCGTTGAACTATCCTGCAAATCCGCGCCTGGTAGGTAAAGAATTTTCTTTAACTGTATGAAGAAGATTGTACTAGGCTGCGTTGTTTTGCACAATGCCTTTGGTTTAAACAAAGTTTATTTGCAATGCTTTGAACTGTTCTGCATGCCAGAGCCTGTTGTGTGCAGAAAATGATTGGTAGTTTACTCACTAGGGAGACAAAAATCTGAAATGATGGGATGTATTCCAGATTCAAAAGACATTTATTGCGCTTTGTCTCCCTTTCCCAACTCGGCAAAACTTGGCAAGGACAGTAAGTGCCTTTGATCTGTAAAGTCATTGTTACTGCCAGTCACTCCTCGGCATGCACAGAAGCTTTGTAGCATTCCCGGCTGTCCCCTGACTGGCTCAATCGACTGCGGTTCAGAAAAGAAAAGAAAAAAAGAGAAAAAAAAAGAGAAAAAAAAAACAACACCCAAAGATTTCTTCGCATAGAAACCGGAAAGTGAAGCGAAGAATAGAAGAAAAGATCACGACCCAAACGATTTTCTTTCTTTCTTTCTTTCTTCTTCTTCTTCCTCTTTTTTTTTTTTTTTTTTTTTTTTTTTTTGAGGCAGAGAATGGTTGAAAGATGGCAGAGTAATTGTGCGGGGGAGGAACACCTCTTCCATTTCTGTGAGCAAATGCAGACCGGAAACAGGGAACGGTGTCTTTGAAGTTAAACGTCTAATGGAGCCGACCGGCTTAATGCAAGGAAACCTCCTGCATTTCCATTGTCAGAAAAGGGGGACCACCGGGGTTTCGCATTCAGGGAAAATATTGAACACAGACATTAAGCAAAAGAATCACGTGCATCTTTCAACCATTGCATATTAACCTAGTCTTGGTATTATGGGACAAAGATGAATTATTATTTGTCCAGTGTTTGCGCTCATGAATCCTCATGCTTTAGTCGTAGTTGTTGTTTGTCGTTGTTGAACTTGTTGTCGTGGTTTAAAGCGTGAAATAGAGACAGTACAGTGTCCAGTTCCCAATCTCCTCAGTGCTGGCACTGGCGCGAATGGACGCAGATAAGTGTTCGTTCCTGCCGAATTCACGTGTCACCAGCAGTACCTGAGGCCTGGGTTCAGTCCTTTCCGATAATCCAGTCTCCGCACCCACGCCTACCCCAGTCAGTTGTATTCCTGCATGTGTCAATATAACACTCACATCGTCACCCTTCTTGCACCCCCCCCCTCCCATCCACTCCACCCCCCTTGTATCTACCAGTAGTCTAATTTCATACGTCACTCAAATACTTCATCAGCTACTTCATCGAAGCTGTTGTCGAGTCTTCGGCCGTAGTTTTCCCGTTTCCAAGAATCCCTTGGCGTCACAAGGAGCTATCGTCTTCAGTCTGTAATGGCGAAGGGAAGGAACATTGTAACACTGTGGAAAAAGGTCGTGTTTTCCGGGCAATGGCGTCTCGTTTCTATCTACCCCCCATGGGAGCAGTGTACTGTCCAGACACTGAATATTGCCAACCGTGGTTGCCCCAAACATGATTCATCATCGTTATTCTTTACATTTTGGTTTTGGTGTGTGTGTGTGTGTGTGTGTGGGGGGGGGGGGGGGGGGGGGGTCGGTGTGTGTGTGTGTGTGTGTGTGTGTGTGTGTGTGTGTGTGTGTGTGTGTGTGCCTGTGCCTGTGTGTGTGTGGTTTGTTCTTTTGGTGAACGCAAGCGTCCGTTGGCAAAAACGCGATGTTGCAAAGACCTATTTCTTGGCGGAAAATATTTACAGCTTTTGTGCATGAGGAGGAGAATACACCGAGACGCCACACAAGCTTCCCTGTTCGACTTGATTATGGTGAGGCATCTTATTGCTTTTGGGAAATGCTGGGGTGGAAAACCGTTTAGACAGAGGGATGGGTGAGGGAGGGAGGAGAGAGGGAGAGAGAGAGAGAGAAAAACAAGGATTGTAGTTTCAGTTCAGTTAACCTAACAGCTAGTCCTTGAGAGAGAACCCGAACTCGAAAACTGTATTTTACAAGGATTGTTGTTTAGGTTCATTCAAAAACCTGTTTAACAACTAGTCCTTGCTAAGCTACTGATGAACTTATATCAAATTACAGGCATTATTTATATATATAGGCATGAATGAGTGAGTGAAACGTTATACAAGAGAAATTCAACATAAAACACAGCGTGCTCACAGCTCCGGATGAACACATGCCATACATCATTCAGTTACATATTACGAGCATACGGTGAGCATATTATGAGCAAATGAAGCAGCAGAACATCTGATCAGTTCATATGACTAGTATCGGAAAAGAAAACAGAAGCAGTCAAAGCTTTTCTTATAAAGAACAATGGGCGGGGGGGGGGGGGGGGGGGCGGCAGTTTCTTGTCGGCAGTTAATCTGTGCAGCTTTAATTCACGTCCCTCCACCTCCTTTCCTTTGTAGTTCAAACAGCACACACAGTATCCTTCCCCATGGTAGTTATTTTTTCAGTATTGCGGTTGATCAAAACTATCTTCGCTCAGGTGACACCCAGTAGGCGGTGGATAGCAGACTACCCATAGCCGCCGCAACGTCCCAGTCAACAAACTTCCGCCTGTCGCATGGCAGAGCACTCTAAAAATTTCCTCTCATGGGAATGGTCTATATTGAACCATGCTTCGGCATTGGTCTCAGCTTGTCCCTAATATGTCAACTGACATCTGAGGACATCAAGCATCACTTCATCATCTGAACGGGTACGATACACCTACACAGGACACGTATGCATGGCAGACAAGTAGCAGCGCATGGCGCCCATCGTGAAAGGCCGGGTTATATAACACGGGAAGAGACACTAAAAGTGTCACGTACAGTTAGTTAACAGGGCCTTGTGTTCGCAACTGAACGCTTCACAGCCGCTGACCACGACAACGAGGTATCAGGCCGGATGCGATTATGCCATGGCCGCTTCAGTCAGCGCGTGGCTTGTAGCCCATGAACAAAGAATGGTGGGATGAGAAAAAATCAAAAGAAAAACGCTATAAATCACCCGGTTACCGTTAAAATTGCAAACTAATAAAACATTTCGAGAGCCCAAAATTACCCTTTCAAGATCCATTTTTTTTCCAGTCGAATCGCGGCATTGTTTCGCGGGTTATACTCACAAACTGACGGAGCAAGTTGCTGCGCGTGCACGCCGGTCGGAGGGTGCGGAGACAGAGAGAGAGAGAGGAGAGAGAGAGAGAGAGAGAGAGAGAGAGAGAGAGAGAGAGAGAGAGAGAGAGAGAGAGAGAGAGAGAGAGACTGACAAAACACAAGTTGTCCTTGTTTCAGATCTTTACGGTATGACGTTGCGTTCTGGAAGTACTTGGAAGAAAACGGCTTCGACAAAGAATGATAGGGGAGTTGGTGGCACAGTCTTTAGTCTTTAGTTAAGCACGGTGAAGTGTGATCACACAGACTTGCGCCCGCCCCGAGCTATCTCCCCGAAGTCAAATTCTGTGCAGACACTACAGTACAAAGGTCCTTCAGAACACACACACACACACACACACACACACACACACACTCACACACACACACCACACACACACACACACACACACACACACACACACACACACACACACACACACACACACACACACACTGTAAAGTTGGATTAGACTTCATAAATTAACTCCAAAAAATGAGGAACATAATCTAAATCAGTTCCAACCTGTACTTGATGGTATGTAAAAACATCCATTAATATGAGGTAACTTTTACATAAAAGCTTAAACTTCAATGACTTAAAGTCATTAATTCCAGCGTTGTAAACAATTAGTTTCCTCTATACAGTTCCCGATAACTACAAACGTAACAGAAAATGTAACAAACATCTGATCCGAACACACCCCTATTCTGCTAAGAGCATAATAGGTTCAACTCGAATCATTTGAACACCCCGCCGCCTCTACTGTCGTCGCCATCATTAGTGCCAGCCCAGAGCTGATAAGACCTGAGCATCACTGACCAACATGTCCACCTTACCCCCTTCCTCCTATTGTTCCATAGTTTCCTATTCCAACTGTCTAACATCTGCACGTATTCAGCCATTTTATATAAAACTAAAACCTAACTAAAGTTATAAATTCCACTAAAAACAATAGTATTAGTGATAACAATAAAAGTAATAATAACTTCAACTTCACCTCCTACTAAACTGTATCATACGCTAATAATACGAAGCACAAAGCATCATCAAACAATATTATACAGACAACGCACTGAACAGACTATAGCTCAAATTACTGCACACGACTGTGTCCGTTAGACCAATACAATCAAAAAAACATTTCATTATCTTTCATGCCAAAAGCAGTAAACATTAAATATAAAATAATATGCATAAAATACAATTTTATCATAACCGTAACATCAAACAATACCAAAATTGACATAGTAAAAACAATAGTAAATTCTTCACATACCTCTAAGGGTTTGAACAGGTCCTGAGCTTGAACAAAATTTGCGTCTGGCCTGACAGGCGTTTGGTGGGTAAACTGCGCGGTCTTGGTCCCAGCGTCTTGATGCCAAGAGGCGCTGGTTTGTTTATCAACTAATAGCCTGACATTGAACAACTGAACTCGGGGAACGCTGAGCTGGACATGGCCCTTGGTGTGACCCTTGGGGCGAACTCGTAAAAACAATTATCGTTGGTGCCAGAGTTTAATTACTACAGGCACCCAAACGGGGAGTACAAAGAAGAAAAATACAGAGAAAAAACTAGTAAGCACTACTAGTGGTTACACACACACACACACACACACACACACACACACACACACACACACACACACACACACACACACACACACACACACACACACACACACACAGAGAGACAGAGAGAGACAGAGACAGAACTCGGACTCGAAAACTTTATTTTACAAGGATTGTAGTTTAGGTTCATTCAAAAACAGAGAGAGAGAGAGAGAGAGAGAGAGAGAGAGAGAGAGAGAGAGAGAGAGAGAGAGAGAGAGAGACAGAGACAGACAGACAGAGAGTACCGCGTGGCAGCTACCCCTATTTTCCCTCCGATCTACAGCCGCTTTGTCACTTTTATGAAATAATGAATGAACAGAATGTCGTCGCATGAATGGGGTCTTCTCCGCAGTTCTCCTCCGTTTACTCCTCTCATTCAGCAAAAGTAGAGCCTATGAATGCACAGGTCTCATTAACTCCTCACTCGCTGAACCCACCACTACGAAGTTATTTACAGAACCCTGCTTTGGGCTGGGTTCGGAATGAAGGGGTTAGCTAGTTTACACTCGCTGAACTTGGCGTGGATATTTCTGAAGAGGCGAGGAAGACGCAGCTAGTGCCCGCGTTTTTAAAACGACGCGTTTGTCGTAGTGGCTCTAGTCGTAAAGCATCATTGAACCATGCGAAGCAGAGCGGGGAATAAAAAGAGAAACGTCCTCATTACACCTCCATTTGGTCACCCGATCCAAGGG
>CAUZXP010000138.1:0-10000 GCA_963584105.1 Alviniconcha strummeri
GGATGCATTGGTGTTTGAGGTGATGAGAACCAAGCGGCTGAGCTCCAGTCCCAGTCGGCATGCGATAATCGGCTTACATCTGCATGCACGCTCTTATCTCTTTCCTTGGCTGCTTCTTCGCCTGATGAGTCTCCGTCAGATCCCGTCTCTGTCTTCAAGGAAAACCCAACCGACGTGTCAAATCCCGTCTGTGTCTTAAAGGAAAACCATACCGACGTGTCAAATCCCGTCTGTGTCTTAAAGGAAAACCCAACCGACGTGTCAAATCCCGTCTGTGTTTTAAAGGAAAACCCAACCGACGTGTCAAATCCCGTGTGTCTTGAAGGAAAACCCAACCGCCGTGTCAAATCCCGTCTGTGTCTTAAAGGAAAACCCAGCCGACGTGTCAAATCCCGTCTGTGTCTTAAAGGAAAACTCAAGCGACGTGTCAAATCCCGTCTCTGTCTTAAAGGAGAACCCAACTGACGTGTTAAATCCCGTATTTGTCTTAAAGAAAACCCCAACCGAAGACGTAATCTGGCATGGAAAGAGGTGCAAATATTTTCATTTGCATTTTTCACTTGCTTGTTCTATCAATATTAGTACATAAATTAGCCCTTCTTTTTGCGTCGAACTTTTTCACTTGCTTGTTCCATCAGTATTAGTATATATATTAGCCGTTCTTTTTGCGTCGAATCTGGGCTCATCAGAGCGTATCCAACATGGGTCTGTCCTTACATGTACGAACGAAGATCAGAAAATGGCTGTCTTGTAACGCTTTCATACTTTTCGTCACAAATGCCGGTCTTGTTGATGTCAATGGTCCAGTCCACTGGGCAAAAAGTGTTAGCACTCACGGTCGTATTCTCCTGACTTCTCAACTATCAAGATTGTTGTTGTTGTTGTTGTCTGTATGTATGTTTGTTTGTTTTTCTTTTGCTGTTGTTGTTGATGTGTGTGTGTTTGTGTGTGTGTGTGTGTGTGTGTGTGTGTGTGTGTGTGTGTGTGTGTGTGTGTGTGTGTGTGTGTGTGTGTGTGTGTGTGTGTGTGTAAAAAACTAAATAAACTAAACTACTGGTGTGTGTATGAGAAAGAAAAAAGAAGAAAAAAAAAAAAGAAAAAAAAAAACACACACAAAACACACACACACACACACACACACACACACACACACACACACACACACACACACACACACACACACACACACACACACACACACACACACACACACACACACACACACACACACCTGAAACAAGGATGATAAGCCCCTTGTACGAAAACGAAATAGTTATGATAAAAAATTAAAAAAGCCCATGTACTTACCCGGTTTCGCTTGTAGTGTGTTCTATATACCACAAGTCTTCACACACACACACACACACACACACACACACACACACACACACACACACACACACACACACACACACACACACACACACACACACATACACACACACACACACACACACACACACACACACACACACACACACACACACACACACACAAAACAACAACAACAACAACAACAACAACTTAAAACGGATAAGTACATTTTCACGCTTCACCATTTAATCGTCGTCTAACTGTTGTTCTGTCGCTTGAATAAGGGGCTTACCCTGAAAATCCGAAAATGTTTTGCGTTCTGACATTAAATTAGCGTTAGTTTTCACCTTTTCTGTGTTTCGATGCTGTATGTATCGTTTTTATTCCATTCCTGCTCATAGGGCCTGTGGTCATCCTTCGGTTCAGTTCCCTTTTAACACGCGTCGTCGGGCGCAGGTCTTCCGCTAATCTCCACAGCGGAGCGTTCTTATAGTTCTGCGTTTTGCGACCAGACAAACTCGCCCTTCAGTGTTCTTCATCCATGTATAGCCTCTTGAAACGGCCCCAGGCTGAAACACCGTTTCTCCTCCAGTTCCAGAAGTCCGTCTGTCGAGGTAGGGTTTAATGTTGGCTGATCCGTCTGTGACAGACTCCGTGTTGCTCAGTTTTTTTGGCTTGAAAAACAACAACAACAACCACCTTCTTTTGCTTTTCCTCATTCCCTCTTCCCGCTTACACACACACACACACACACACACACACACACACACACACACACACACACACACACACACACACACACACACACACACACACACACACACACACACACAGAGTTAAGTCGTCTCCCGTCGGCCCGATTTTTGAAGGCCTGATTCCACCATGTAGCCATTTCCCTAAATAAAATTTGATTCCAACTAGACCCAACACAAAGGAAAATAACTCAGTGATAACTATACGTGAACAAATTAGCACGGTGTACAACAGAAATCTGAATTGCATACAGTAACTCAGCTGTCATGTACGAAATGTATGGCTAAACCACCGAAATTATATCCTTAGTACAAATCATCTTGGAGAGAGAGACAGACATACAGGCTGACAGGCAGACAAAGAGAGGGATAGGGAGAAACAGAGACAGACAGAGACAGACACAGAAACAGAGAGACAGAAACAGACAGACAGAGACAGACACAGACATAGACAGAAACTCAGAGACACAGAGACAGGGAGAGACAGAGACAGAGTCAGAGACACAGACAGATACACAGATATAGACAGACAGACAGACATACAGACACAGAGAGTGCGAGAGACAGAGACACCGAGACAGACAGAGACAGAGACACGACGACAGAGACAGACAGAGAGAGAGAGAGAGAGAAAACGTTTCAGTCAGACTGTCAAGATTAATGGCTTTCTGATTGGCTGTTAACCCCATGTCCACTCGCTGGTGGTGACAGCGCCACAACGACCCCTGTCGATCATTATGATTATAGGTACTGCTGTGTTTTCATTGAGGTCTCGGGGGAAGCACGCGCAAACGAAGATATTTACATGTTATTTAAATACAGTGGTCAGTTACTAAATTATCTCTTGGAATTTAACGTCCCGCCTTTATGCAGAGGTGTACAACACATTTAAACCTGCTGAATCGCAAATCCAGAGTAGGTTGCTTATCCTTCAGCGACTAATAATTTCCCGTTAAAACTTCGCTTAATAAATTATGATCAAAAGACAAGGGAGTTAATTAGCGCTCGAAATACGTAACACAAGTACAACAACGAAGTAGCCTACGCTAACTCTGACCTAGCATGCGTGAGAGAGAGTATAGGTTACATAAACTCCACAAGAGGTACATTTAAAAAAATAAAAATAAAAAAAATCGCTTAATAGTAATAATACAAGCAATAATAAATAGGTTTTGTAGAGCGCATTTACACAACAGAGTGAAGGAGGATAGTTGGCAGGGAGCCCCGTGCCACAGAGGGAAGGATAGTTGGCAGGGAGGTCCGTGCCACAGAGGGAAGGATAGTTGGCAGGGAGCCCCGTGCCACAGAGGGAAGGATAGTTGGCAGGGAGCCCCGAGCCACAGAGGGAAGGAGGATAATTTGCAGGGAGCCCCGTGCCACAGAGGGAAGGATAGTTGGCAGGGAGCCCCGTGCCGCAGACGGTAGGATAATTGGCAGGGAGCCCCATGCCAGTCCAGCATAGAAATAGTCATAACCACTTAAAACAATACTACTACTACTACTACTGCTGCTGCTGCTGCTGCTGCTGCTGCAGCTGCTGCTACTACTGCTACTGCTACTACTACTACTACTACTGCTGCTGCTACTACTACTACTACTACTACTACTACTACTACTACTACTACTACTACTACTACTACTACTACTAACATGAAGAAGAAGAAGAATGGCACATACCGTACACTTGATTTAAAACACATGTATTACAATCATCACAACTGGCACGTACAGTCGAATCTTTCAAACTGATGAACAAATACTACTCTAATATATTTACAAAGCAGGAAAACATCTCTCTCTCTCTCTCTCTCTCTCTCTCTCTCTCTCTCTCTCTCTCTCTCTCTCTCTCTCTCTCTCTCTCTCTCTCTCTCTCTCTCTCTCTCTCTCTCTCTCGCTCTCTCTCTCTCTCTTTAACACGTAGAAAGCTTTTCTGAACATGTTGGCTTTAAGGGTCTGTTCTTGACTTCTCCTCTTTTTCTCTCTCTCTCTCTCTCTTTTTTTTCTTTTTTTCTTCTTTTTTTTCTTTTTGAAAGCGGGAGTATCAGAGTTTTGAATATGGGCTGGAATAGAGTCCGAGACAATCGGGGCTTGGAACTTGAAGGGACACTGACCAAAAAGATTTTATGCTTTTCTGGGGACTGAAAAGGAACCTTTCGTCATTGGATCTGAGAGAGCGGGAATGTTCATAGGTGGTGAGAAGTGAAGATGACCCGACAGCTGAAGAGGAAGAATGTTGTTCGCGTAAATGGCGGAAAGCGAAGGTGGCAATCTTTCACACTGATCTGTATTTCACAGGAAGCCAGTGCATTTCAAGGAAAAGAAGTTTGATGAGGTCACATCTGGAATTTCTTATAAAAACAAGTCTTGCAACGTGATTCAGAATTCGCTGAAGGCGTCAGAGCTCTTCAAATGACAGTCCAGCTAGCAGAAAACTGCAGTAGTCAAGTCGACTGAGGAGATGAGGGAAGAGATGAGGTGAACAGTAGCACACTTTTTGTCAAGAAAGGTCTCTCGCAAGCAGTCATATGCAATTAGAAATCTGCAGCCTTACAAACACAGAAAACCTGACCGTGCATCGAAAGGGTAGCACACATGCAGATGTACGCCCACATTATTTTGTGATGCAGTCTTCCAGTGGAATTTCACCGCCGTTCGCTCGAAGCGAAGTTTCACTGACATGTGACAGGGAATGTCTGGAACCACAACAGAGAATTTTGGTTTTGTCACTGTTAAGCTTTCGTTTGTTGCAGTGCATCCGTGTTTGAACTGAACTATACTGTTCTAGACGAGTAAGAGTCAAACTGATTTCGCAAGGAGGAGCACCATCATCAGATTTTGTGTCGTCAACGTACTTCTGATAATTAGTATTTGTGTTCCTCTATGAACCCAGATAGAGTCCGAGTTTAAACGGTGAACACCACAGGACCCAAGGCTGAACCCTGACTGCTACCTAAAAATCATTCCGTCAGTTTCGAAAAACCATCCCGGTCAAAATGCATGGATCATTAATGATCACGGATTCTTGTTGCACTCTCTGTCTGTCTGTCTCTGTCTGTCTGTCTGTCTCTCTCTCTCTCTCCCCCTATTTCTCTAGCGTGCGCGCCTGTGTGTGTGTGTGTGTGTGTGTGTGTGTGTGTGTGTGTGTGTGTGTGTGTGTGTGTTGCGTGCGAGCGTGTGTATGTATCTGTGTGTAACTATGTGTGTATGTATGTATGTGGCAGTATATACAGTCATGGAACGCAAACCAGTGTGTGTGGAGAGGCACTGCCAAGTCGGACACCGGCTTTACACGGACACAGCATGTCGCCCGCCCCACCTCCTCCTCCTGTCGACGAGGACATGCAAGTCAATCCAGCGACAATTGCAAGCGAGCACGTGCATCCCGCAGGCCTCAGGGGCTCTGATCATTAGCCTCCTATTGGAGCCGCAGTGGGCCAGGTCAACGCTATGTCATCAGGAGGAAAACAGCAAATTTCAATCAACTCCCTCACTGAAGCCCTCAGGCACGAAGACGCTGGGATATTTGGACAGCGTCCGCGCTCGTACTGTTGAATCTCCTGTCGTGCCGAAGATGGGAAACCGTGCCAACGATTCCACCCAAGACGTCTGTTATTAGATACCCGTTCCGACTAGCCAGTCTCATGTATAGAGCTTCTTCCTGTTGTTGTTTTCGGAAGAAACGCTAGTGCAGAATCAATAAACAAAATAACAACAAAAAGTTATTCAGCTCTCGAAAACGCGACACGAACGCAACAAGAACCTGAACTGACCACAGTAACCATACACCACACCAACGGGGCAAATAAATTCTACGAAAGGCACATCTACGTAAACTGATGGAATGTGAAAGACTGTACGGACTCTGTATTTACGCAGAATCAACGCACAAGGGAGTTAATTAGCGCTCGAAATACGTAACACAAATACAACAACAAAGACCTGAGTCGCCTAAGATAACTCTCACCTGGCATGCGTGTAAATACAAGGTACATAAACTCCACCAGAGGTACATAAACTCCACCAGAGGTACATAAACTCCACCAGAGGTACATCCTTTTGTTTACTCGCATGGCTGGGAAGAGTTGCGGTATTCAGGTCTTTGTTGTGCTCATGTCACGTTTGGTGCGTGTGTGTCTGTGTCTGTGTGTGGGCGTTGCTTTTTGATTTGGCATTTCTCCTGTCATGTACAATATTCAAGGTACGGAGTGAAATAATTTCATGTAACATATTCTACAACATTCTCTCCTTTTGATGTTCAGCGTGTAGTACTATGAATAGTATTGTCTTTATCTTCAAATGCCTTCACTGTGTGTTCGTTTTGAGTCAGTTGCTATTACCATCCGCTCTGGATACCTATCGTTGAGCTCAGTGTTAAGTATGCAATATTCTTCTCTTCAGCTTACTGCTATTGTTGCCATTATCACCGTTGATATCACAATGCTAATAAAGGTACGCTACCTGCACCACACTGATTGCTCTCTTTTCGACAAGTCTTTTCTGTTACTTCCAATGACCTGAAACCATTTTGGATTGCTGTTTGATCTATAACAACTGCCCAACAGACATACAGCATTTCATCATCCATCTTCAGTGAAGCTGCAATGAAATGCTTTGACAGGATCTCAGGTTTAAGAATCATAGACACGAACCCTCTTAAGTTCTTAGTGCACTATATTGTGGGTTCTTCAAACACCATCAACAACAACAACAACAACAAATAAAAATAAATATCAGAAAAAGACACCAGTTAAAGATACTAGAATGATGATACTAGAAGGTAGTAGACTGATGAATGTGTGCAATGGTTGGATGTATGATAATGAATAAAAGTACCACTGAGATGTGCTTGGCCAGAAACCAAAAAACAAAACAAAATGATGCGCATAGATGAGGACACATTACAGGGAGGCATCACATCAAAATAATCAATTCTCAAACAGAAATGAGCAATCAAACGCAAAACAAAAACGCACCAGAAGAAAGCACCCAGTGACAGCAAACACAAGCGAAGACTCATAACAGCTCGAGAAGACAAGACAAAGACAGACCAGACGAAAGCATCGCGGAATAAGACACAACAGAAAAGGACACTCAGAAGACATCACTCTGGAAAAAGAAAAAAAAGAAAAAGAAAGACAGCTTAGACTTATTAAGACACCAGAGAGGCAGTCACCCAGGAGAAGTCACACTGGAAAAAAGACATTTAGAAGAAGGCATCCCAAATAAAGAATTCCCAAACAGGTCACTCAAAAAACAAAACAAAACAAAAAAGCACCTTAAAAGAAAACAAATCAGGAAAAAGACACCCAGAAGAATTAGTACAGAAAAGAGAGGAAGAGAAAAAAGAACCACGCTCTCAAAAGGGTCCATCTAGCCCTTGGGATATGTTTGAAATTAATTTCGGCTTAACGTCAGGAACAAGGAAATTGGCATGCTGGGGCAGCCTGACCTTTCCACATAGCTGGTGGGAAAGGAGGAGAGGAGACGGGGTGGTGCAGGAGGAGCATGGTCAAAGGATAAGTTCGAACCTAAATATGATGCAGCTCAAGAAAACTTTTTTCAAAAAAACTTTTTTGGGGGTTGGGGTGGGAGGTGGGGGGGGGGGTCCTTCTTGTTTTTATAGGTCCATTGCCGTGAGATACAGGTGTGTGTGTGTGTGTGTGTGTGTGTGTGTGTGTGTGTGTGTGTGTGTGTGTGTGTGTGTGTGTGTGTGTGTGTGTGTGCGTGTGTGTGTGTGTTCTTCAAAACCAACACAGGAGAACTTTGACTGTCTTTTTCGAAGATACATATGAATCAGAAATACAGTTTTTGCATGTATGCTCAAAATACTGAGGGCTAAGAGAAAGGTACATACAAGCTGAATTCTACACCAGCCCATCATCGTGCGAACTGTTAAACCAGAGTCAGCCGAATATGGCAGCGTTCATGTATCGATACGAGGCGCATGAAAAGTTGTATGGGATAGGGGAAGAATCAACACACAAGGGAGTTAATTAGTGCTCGAAATACGTCACACACATACAACAACAAAGACCTGAGTCGCCTACGGTAACTCTCACCCGGCATGCGTGTAAATACAAGGTACATAAATTCCACTAGAGGTACATCATATATATATATATGATGTACCTCTAGTGGAATTTATGTACCTTTTTGTATATATATATTCTTGTTCTCGTAATTATTATCATTATTATACGTAGTATCTATTAACTGTTTCATTTGTGTAATCATTTGTCCATTTCTGTCTCAGATTATCTCAGAGCATCCTGTCTTGTACTCGTATAGCGTCTCTATCTCACCCGAACCCACTCGAGTAGAAACGTCGCTAAAAACAACACTGTAGTTGCACTCATGTGATTATTAAAAAACAAAACTGTTTGTAGTTGCACTCATGTGAGTATCGAAAAACAAAACTGTTTGTTGTTGCACTCATAGAAGTATCGAAAAACTAAATTGTTTGTAGTTGCACTCATGTGAGTATCGAAAAACAAGACTGTTTGTAGCTGCACTCATATGGATATCTTTCAGAAAAATAAAAGAATAAGACGAAAGAAAAACAAAAAAAGAAACGTGTTTGTCCTAAATGTTTAAAGTGCCAGTCCTCTGAATAATAGCTGCTGCAGTTTTAAATGCCTTTCACGGCGGTCGTTTCGAGTTTTGCACATTCTTATCAGGCATCTTGTTTCCTTAGAGTCTTTTATAGTTCAGGATTATTGCGAAGGCAACCTTTTCTTCTTCTTTTTTTTTTTTTTTTTTTTTTTTTTTTTCTCTCTCTCTCTCCCTTTTCTTTTTCTTCTTACTTCTGTTTGTAGTTGTTGTTGTTTTGTTGTTGTTGTTTTGTTGTTATTGTTGTTGTTGCTACTGCTGCTGCGGCTGCTGCTGCTGCTGTTCATTGTCTCCTCCTTCTCCTCCTCTTCCTCTTGTTCCTACACCTGCTCTTCCTCCTCCTTCATCTTCCTTTTCTTTTTTTCTTCTTCTTCTCCTTTCTCTGCCCCCCCCCCCCTCCTCCTCCTCTTTCTTCTTCTTCTTCTTCTTTATCCTCCTCCTCCCCCTCCACCTTCTTCTTCTTCTTCTTCTTCTTCTTCTTCTTCCGACAAGGGATGTCAGTATAAGTCTGTTGTTTTGTTGTTGATGATGCCATTGTTGTCACTGCTGCTATTTCTGTTGACTATTTGTTGTGCAGCTGTTTGTCATTAAGATAAAAAGGATTTCGCTGAAAATCAAGATATAAAAAAAGTCTAACAGTTAATGTCATTGATTCTGTACTCAGGTTAACCCAGTGACGTGTTTATCATTAATGTTCCCTTTGTACCCCCGTCCGACGCCTCTCTCTCTCTCTCTCTCTCTCTCTCTCTCTCTCTCTCTCTCTCTCTCTCTCTCTCTCTCTCTCTCTCTCTCTCTCTCTCTCTCTCTCTCTGTGCGCGTGTGTGCGTTCGTGCGTTCTTTCGTTCGTTCGTTCGTTCGTGCGTGCGTGCGTGTGTGTGTGTGCGTGCGCGTGTACATGTGTGTGTGTGTGTGTGTGTGTGTGTGTGTGTGTGAGTATGTGTGTGTGTGTGTGTGAGTGTGTGTGTGTGTGTGTGTGTGTGTGTGTGTGTGTGTGTGTGTGTGTGTGTGTGTGTGTGTGTGTGTGTGTGTGTGTGTGTGCCGTTAGTGTTATTCTAAAGCGCCCTCTGCTCCCACCTTGTGCGGTAGATGGGCGCTCTAGAAATCCTCTTTATTATTATCATTATTATTGTTGTTGTAGTTGTAGTAGTTGTTGTTGTTGTTGTTGCTGTTGTTGTTTATAAAACGCTAGAAGGAAACAATTACATTTCACGTTTCCCTTATGCACGTTGTTCCAGTCGATCAAGTCAAGTCGGCATCCTCTCTTGTGCAACATGGTAGCTTGAGCTATGACTGAAAAAAGAAGAAAAATGCAAGTATGTGCAAGT
>CAUZXP010000138.1:15000-25922 GCA_963584105.1 Alviniconcha strummeri
CTTTGGAGCCGGTCAAATATCAGGCAAACATCCTCTTCAGCCCCAGCCGGTCTTGGGATTGATTGCTCCGTCCTGCGTGCTGGCTTAATCAGGAGTGCATCACCATCAGGGGTGTTTCACTATGATTTAAAGATGCTCTGGAGGGTAGTTGAGATGGGCTGGAGGTACTGAAAAGCGGCAGTAATGTAAATTACAGGTACCCTTTGGAATTTGTGAAGTGATTGCGGTGGCCATATTTTGTAGGAAGTAGAAGTGGTTGAAGGGGTTTGTAGTGTGTGGGTGCCCATAAGCAGTCTCGTTTGCTCCAGTCGAAGTACTACACACGGTCCGATTTGGGAAATAGCCTATAGTGTTCCTGGCATGGCAGTTTCATAAATCAGTCTAGAATTAGTACAGTAGTCTCTGTTTACTGATCACTAGATGTCATTATTATTTTCTGTTTGCATAGGTTACAAAGCCGATACTGGGCATGCTGAATTGTTTATTAATATTATATGAACATATTTTGAGGCATTGCAATGCTGTTGTTGTTGTTGTTTTCTCTGGTTACTTGCTTTTTTCTTGTTTATTTGTTGTTGTTTTAGTTTAGTCAGTTTTTGTTTGTTGTTGTTGTTGTTGGTGGTGGTGGCGGTGGTGGTGGTGGTGGTGTGTGTGTGTGTGTGTGTGTGTGTGTGCGTGCGTGCGTGCGTGCGTGCGTGCGTGCGTGCTTGCGTGCGTGCGTGCGTGCGTGCGTGCGTGCGTGCGTGCGTGCGTGCGTGCGTGCGTGCGTGCGTGTGTGTGTGTGTGTGTGTGTGTGTGTGTGTGTGTGTGTGTGTGTGTGTGTGCCCCCCTCCCCCTCCCCCGACCCTTGAATTTCTCGTTTGTCTGAGCACGGATTGCATCCAAACCTAAAAGATTCCGTGCTATCTGTATCTGGTATCTGCGTGTCGTTTTCATCAGCGAACGGGGTACAGAACTTTATCGCTCCTGTCAGTCCCAGTGGTGATTTCATTAGGGACACTGTCTTGTGACTTTGCCTCCACAAACAGTGAAACTGCAACAACAAGGATTGGCGTGGACTTCCTTAAAGAGTCATACGTGGGTCATGGCAGGACATGAGATCGAAAGCGAGGCTGGGATGTGCAAAAATGGCGAGAACGTGTGGACCGTCGTCTGCGCCGTAACCTATACTCCTAATCCTCGCTTTCAGTCTCGGTTACCTTGGTGACTTTACTTCATGAATATCCTTTGAGAATTGTCCATTCGTGTACGTGTCTATCTTAACTGATACAGAATCACGTCGGTGGTGGCAGGGCTGCTTAAAGCGTAGGCTCCTGTCTGCCAGTCTGCCGGGGTTTCGGACATCCACACCGCTGCTTTGGATACAAGTCCGTGTTAAAGAAGCCAAACGAACGGAGCAACTTAAGTCGCTTTTCCGCGTGGCTTGTAAGCAGAAACTCTGTACTGATGGAGAGCTGGCCCACCTGTTACTCAGTAGCGTATTTATTACTGGCCAATGTTTGCTAGTCTTCTTCTTCTTCTTCTTCTGACAATTTGTGGATAGAAGTGAATGACCCCAGCTGACAAATAAAAAATGATGAATATCAAGGGAAATTAACATACTCACCAAGCCAAGACGAAACACTGATTCAATACATAAAAAAGAAAAGAAAAAAAGAAAAGAAAAAAAAATCGGTTAAGCGTTTGTACAGTATGTTGTCTTAGGAGAAATAAATAAATAAGTGACTAACTAACCTATGCTAGCACAGAAGACAGACAGTCGAAGGACAAAGAGGGAACGTGCTAGACGAAGAGAGACCTTGACCAAAAATGAAGGACTTAAAAAGGAAACAATTTTAACCTTTTCCTGTCTTCTGTCGGGGACTCTTTTCCTTAGTCTTTACAGTGTACCGATAAATAATTATGTAACTGAAGCCATCTGGAAGTTCCAGCCCCCATTAGTTTACAGAGCGTACGCCTCCCCCCCCCCCCCTACCCCCACACACACCCGCCCCCTCCCACGAGAAAAGCTTTTTTTTTAAATTCGAAACATTCGGATCTTAAGTCAAAATATCAATGCACAATAACATAGTTTGGCTTGGATCTCCGATTAACATTAGACTCACACCAGCTGGTGCTAACAAAAACAACGGCATGCTCGGCACTAGAGGTGCGTGCTCACATCGCCCAAGGAGCAACACCAAACAGACTGCGGTGGGCGTCAAGTGACACTTAATGGCCTTTTGTGCAACCCATCACGCTGATCCTCACTTATGAAAGTCGTTTTCTAAATTCGATATAAAATCAGCGGAATATCCTGAACTCAGCTTCTTCATATCGAGGTTTCATCTTGGGGATCTTTCCAAAGACAAAATGTGCTGAAAGCGCTAGTTGTTTAATGGTTAACTCACAGTGACTTCCATCCTTGTAACTTTCGTTTCGGCCTAATAATTACTACCGTCCTGGTTGACGGCGTAAAAACACAACTCCCTCCCTACCTTTGCTGTAACTTTGGTGATGAAGGCGTGGGCCGTACGAGATCCCAGGAGATGGAGAACGTCTACCCAACGTTTTTACGTTTTGGTTTGACAGAGAAATCATTATTCCAGGTAATTTTGGGCTTAATTGCTATTAGTGTATGCAGAGAGAGAGAAAGGGTGTGACTAAGGGTGTGTATGTGCGTGTGTTTCATGACTTAGAATCATTGAGATATGTTCTTCGTTGTGCGATCGAACGACAGCTTTAATTTCCCGATGGGATGAATAAATTATATTGTTATTGTTGTTGTTGTTATTGTTAACGCAACACTGTCACCATCAGAATGATTCTGCATCAGGATGGGCATTTTGTCTGAAGCCAGTTAAACGTTTTATTGCCTGGTGGGAGGAGGTGTGTGTGTGTGGGGGGGGGGCGGGGGGGGTAATCATAATAAGACAGCTTCCATGCTGTATAACTCTCAGTTTATTATTTTGACATGAGTGCGTTTTGTTTTTGTTACTGTTGTTGTTGTTTTGGTTTGTTCGTTCGTTTTCCGAAAAGATGACCACAGTTTTCACGAATCCTGTCAACTGATCAGTCTCCCAGTTCGCTGAAGACGGTTTATTGCTAGATCGAACAAATTCTGTTGAAAGGGGAATTTGATGTTCGTTAATCAGCACGTCCTTACAGATAGGTCTCCAATCGTAAAGACACGGCGTCACCAACTTATCAACTGAGCACGCTCACATTTTGGTCCACTGCGGACACAGCTGACCCTTAGCAATTTGGGCCTGCCCCGTTTGGACATCAGACTCAATATGACCCACCGCAAGGCAGCCACTCGTAGGTGGCATGAGTGCTTCATATCAACGTGCTTGAGTGCAGCCTGGCAACGCGCAACTGAGCAAATGTTGCATCATGACTGACCGGTGTCCAGCTGTTGCATTTCCACGACCACATGGGTCCATGCAGTCTGTTGCTGGCAGCAGTAGCTACTGCATCACAAGTTATGGCCATAATTTAGTACTCTTAGCACGGAAAGCATTGTTGTACAGTTTGCGGCTGTACAATTTGCGGTTGTTGTTGGTTTTGTTTTGGTTTAGTTTTTCTCGTTTTGGGGGGTGTTTTTCTTCTTCTTTTTTCTTTCCTTTTTTTTTTTTTTTTCTGTTGTTTTATGCCAGAATATAAGACACTAGCGTATAATGGGCAGATGGCAGTCCGGCAATGTTTCAAAACATGTGACATTTAGCATTGTTCAAAATTAATACTAAACTTTACGGGAGGAATTTGTCACTCTTGCGGCGTCGACATATATCGGTACAATTCAATTTTATTCCAAATTAATGTCAAAATAAATGGGTAAGGATATCAATAATTGCACTACTCCAAGGACGACCATCTGCCGACACTGACAGCACATGCGCGAGGGACAGCCACATAGCCTACTGCTGTGTATAGTTCTCTTAACCGGACTGCACTTACCGCTGCCCTGAGCACGAGCAACTCGAACTTCGTGTCCAAGGCGCAAATTCCGAGGTCTCCTCACACTGAAGGATGCCTTCTGTGGGTGCGGGGACAGCTCAGTGGTAAGGAGCACCGGACTCGTGATTTAAAAGTCTCGGATTCGAATCCCAGCAGGATCGGCGGGAGAATTGTCTTTCTTCGGGGTCAATTTTCTGTGCTGATTCTTGTTTCGGTAGCCGTTCCATCCCGTGTTACTGCAGTGGCACATAAAAGATCGCGATCACTTTGTAAGTAAGTAAACATGGTGCTTAACGTCCACAGAAACCATAAGGCTTATTAGGGACGGGGAGAAGTGGGGGAAGGGGGTATGGAGGTGGGGGAAGAGTGATCACTTTGCCAAACCCAAGCAGGTTAAATACAGCTAAGCACGTACGCCTGCACACTATACGCATGTGGCTTCTAACGAAGTGACACTGTAAACTGGTGCACGGTTGTATGGTGTACAAAAGACTTGCAGCAGTTTAACGTGGCACCTGGTGTGTGACAACCGAAAAGCGCTCTATAAGTACTCCATTTCGGTGGACATTAAAAACGCGCTATAGAAAGTCACTCATTCGAATCACATGCGACAAGAGCGCAGTGACAAGTCTGCTCGAGAGCGGAAAGTAGCGTTATATAAAAGCGATCAATAATATTACCATAGCCCCTATCGAGACTGTGATGTAGTCCTAGCCGAGTGGTTGAGAACCTATGTGCATGCGAGATCATGACGCTTTGGGTCTGAATGCTGAGAAGAAGAAGAAGAAGAAGAAGAAGAAGAAGAAGAAGAAGAAGAAGAAGAAGAAGAAGAAGAAGAAGAAGAAGAAGAAGAAGAAGCAGAAGAAGAAGAAGCAGAAGCAGAAGAAGAAGAAGAAGAAGAAATAAAATAATAATAGTAGATAACTTCTGTATAGCGCTATTCTCTGGTGTACCCAAGCTCACTGCGCTTTACAGCATTCTCCAACATGTTCTAACTGTCACAAACATAATACATATAATTATGACAACTAACAATGTATAATATACAAGTGCATGTGCCATATGAGAAGCAGCAATATATAAAGAAAATGAATCATTATATTACTACCTACCCTTAATTCCATCCCTCCCAGTCCCCACCCCCGCCCCCAACTCTCTCTCTCTCTCTCTCTCTCTCTCTCTCTCTCTCTCTCTCTCTCTCTCTCTCTCTCTCTCTCTCTCACACACACACACACACACACACACACACACACACACACACAAGCGCGCGAATATGAAACAGGTAGCGGTTGGCAGTAGTATTAATTTGACCTATTTTGCTTAGTTTCCACGTGATGTACTAGCTTCGGTCTGGTCACTGTAGTGGTGTGAAGTGGACTGCCAGGATCAATAATTTACCGAGCCCCAGCGAAGGTGAAAACATTAATCTACTCGCGCTAACTAATCTGATTCGGACGGAAAGCTTGATGATCACAGTGACACCAAAGAGTCCGAGGGGAAAGAGGAAATAAACGTGCATGTCGAGATGACCTTAGACCATAACAAAACATGGTTGCCAGAGTTCACAGACAAACATATAAAAGCAATCGAAATGTATCGTTTAAAAAATCCAACTTTCATACAACAAATCGAAACAGTGTGTTGCTCGATCTTCGTATAGGAGGCGGAAAGCTGCTTACAAAACAGAGTATGGTCTTTTTATGGTTTTATGTCGTCGGTGTTTTCAGTGTTCTTGTGTAGCACAGCTGTTTTTTGCTTTGGCCTCGCACCAATGCCGTTAATGTGGACGCCGTCTTGTTTTGTCCCTTAAAGGACCTATAGCCATCTCAAAATAAGTCCCATCTCACTACCAATATTCACCAATGATTCGCAGTAACAGTGAGCTATGTATTTCATATACATGTTTGTGTGGAACTGTGTGCTTGTGATAGTTTGAAAAAAAACTCACACACACACAAAAGAAACAAGAGACGAAGAAGACACACGAACCACAACGAAAAAGATATTAAAAACAAAAAGTGAAGCCATGGGTCTGAATGCAACTGCGGTTCAATTTCTTCTTCTTTTTTCTTTTTTTTTAATCCCGTCTCAGTCACACGTAGAAATCAGTATTATAAACAGCTCGAAATGAGGGAATATGGCTTAAAATGTCCCTTGATATACTTTAAATTCAGTCTCTAAACTTGGTTTCCTTTGTGGTGGAAAACAGGACTGACAGTACAGAGCAGCAAGTGTACTAACTCTAACGTCACTCTCTAAGCCTAGTTTCCTTAGTGACGGAAAAAGGTCTTGTCGTACAGAACGGCAAATGTCCTAACTCTAATGTTACGTTCTAAGCCTAGTTTCCTTAGTGATGTAGAGAACAGCAAATGCCCTAGCTCTCTAAATTCAATTCCTTAGCCTACAGTTTCCTTTGTGACGGAAAACGGGACTGGCCGCACAGAACAGCAAATGTCCTCGCTCGTGAGGGTTGCACGCATAGCTTCTTTCTTTGCTGGCGAGCACGAAAGCTGTGCGCTCAGGTCGCCGGAGAAACAACACCGAAGAGGCCGTGGGCATCCGTTGGACCAGTGATGACTCTTGGCTGTGTTTCTTTGACACCCCAAAATAAAAAAAAATTGGGAAGAGGCAAATGGCTGTGAACAAGTTTTCATACCAAAATCACGGGGCCTAGCTAACATTGGTGTGTGGCAACAATGGTTAACTTAATGTGGCTGGCTGTAAAGAGATTCTGCACCATATATATGCAGTTTGGGTTGGTGGGCACATCTGCTCGCACCTATCTTCGTTAGGACTCAGTTTGGGGTCCAGCCCATCAGGAATTAAATGGACAGCCTCCCGATATCTTCTGTGAAAGGATTCGGAAGCAGGGGGAGGGGACAGACACAATCTCCTGATATCTTCTGTGAAAACATTCGGAAGCGCGGGGGGGGGGGGGGGGGGGGGGTAGACACAGTCTCCAGATATATTCTGTGAAAACATTCGGAAGCAGCAGGGGACGGGGTAGACACAGTCTCCCGATATCTTCTGTGAAAACATTCGGAAGCAGGGGGAGGGGACAGACACAGTCTCCCGATATATTATGTGAAAACATTCGGAAGCAGGGGGAGGGGACAGACACAGTCTCCCGATATATTATGTGAAAACAGTTGGATGGGGGGGGGGGGGGGGGGAGGAAGGAGTGGGGAGGGGGGACATAGACGAAGAGACACACACAGACAGAATGAGAGAGGGGGAAGCCTAGGTTAGTAACTGTTTTTCTGACGTCCTGTCAACGGCACAGGGTCACCCCAGGACGATCAAACTCTTCACTGGGAGATGGACATTACGTGTGTGAGTGTGTGTGCGTGTGTGTTTGTGTGTGTGTGTGTGTGTGTGTGTGTGTGTGTGTGTGTGTGTGTGTGTGTGTGTGTGTGTTTGCGTGTGTGCGTGTTTGTGTTTGCGTGTGTGTGTGTGTGTGTGTGTGTGTGTGTGTGTGTGTGTGTGTGTGTGTGTCTGTGTGAGAAAGAGAGAGACACAGACATACAGACAGACAAACAGACAGACAAACAGACAGACATAGACAGAGCAGAGAGAGACAGAGACAGACAGTCAGACGCACAAAAAAGCAGACATAGAGACAGAAGGACCGACAGACTGAAAGGCAGCAAAACTACACACACACACACACACACACACACACACACACACACACACACACACACACACACACACACACACACACACACACACACACACAAAGCAGACAAAAAGACATACATATATATCGACTTTCAGCCGATTCGCGTATTCAGCACCAGGTTTATTACACTAATGGAAAACGTGAATTCCACAAAATGTGAAGAGATTGAAACAATACAAAAATCAGCCCATACTCCTTTAAGGAACTGGTGTTAATGTTTAATGTACAAGGAGCCGTTCAATTCTGTTATACGGGCAACACGGGTATTGTTCAATCTCCAGACGATGGATCAGAGGCGGGCTGTGTGTGTTTGCACTCAGCCCGCCAGTGTACACAGAATTCCAATACCCCAGCTATCGAGTCAAACCAAGACAATCAGGTTTGTATCGAGTTTGGTGTCTGTGAATTGTCCCTCTCATCGTTGACCTCTAGGTGGGCACTTGGACAGTAGCTGACCCTTCAGTAACCTTGGGATTGATGGATCTGCCGTTGTTGGTCGTTGTGATGTCTGTCCGATAAAACTGACCAGCGATTGTTGCCTCTCCGGTGTAACTCGGCAATACTTCCTGTATGTCCATTACAAGTGATCAGCAGCTGGTATATGCACGTATGGTAAAACGTGACCAACACGCGTTGTGTGATTACTAAAAGTGACTGTTACACGTCCCCAAAATACTGCTTGTGTTGTGGCCATACCATATGGAGACAATTAAACCGCTCTCTCTCTCTCTCTCTCTCTCTCTCTCTCTCTCTCTCTCTCTCTCTCTCTCTCTCTCTCTCTCTCTCTCAACAGCCTGTCAAAGATGAATTGCCCCTTGTGAAGGTGGAATGGCGAAAAACACCATTAACCGATCCGGCACGGGGGAAGAACAAAAAACTTAAAAAAAACTAAAACTAAACAAAGGCAGATAGAGAAGTGGGCGCTTTCAGCACAGAGAATTTTCCTCGGCACAAGTGGCCCGATAACATAAAATCTGGCTGAAAAAGCTATTAACCATCACAAGTGGCTTGCGTCTCAGACAATCTTAAGTGTTGCGGAGCTTCAGAGACAAGCAGGCACAATGCCAAGGACATCACGGCATCGATCGCAGGGAGAGATTCAGAGGCGTAAAGATGCAGATCGATCAACGTTGATGGGATGAGATAAGACACTGTAAATAAGACAACCTCTGGGACCGCTGTAAGAGTTGGGAAAGCCCACGAGACCAGGTGGGACTTCCCGAGCGCTTAGATACCATACTGAATGAAAACCGAAATGAACCGAGGTTGCTTTTCCCGTCTCTATGCTGTGCTCTCTTCTTTCTTTTTTCTGTATTTTTCTACGAGGAAACGGCCAAGTATTCGTCTCTTGGATCTTCCTTATTTGACTGATTAACTGTCTTTTGACGTCGCAAATTTGATGCTGGGAATAGGGATCTTGGTGGTACATCATTTCCGGAAGTCAGGACTATTCCTTTTTTTTCTCTTTTTTTTTCCTCTTTTTTTCTTTTCTGTAGCCTACATACAAAACACAGACAGTTATCATTCCGAATCATGAACCTTTCTTAGTGCACTGGCGAGCCTTGTCTCTTATCGTTGCCAATTCCCCGAGCACTTCTTGGTAGTCCATCGTTCCCGGAAGTCTGGTTGTTCTGCTTTTTTCGTGCACACAAAATGTAGACCGTCCCTTCTTGTGATTCTTTCTTCTTTGGTTGAAAGGCCTGTCTCTTGTCCTCAGCAATTTGTTGCTGAGAGTGAAGGTTAACAGCTTGACTAGCGGTTCGCGCATTCACATGTACACGGACCACGACACCACGTTGACATTGTCTGGTGTGTGCAAATGCGCGATCCTTGTCGTTGTCAGACTTCCTAACGCCGAGTTGTCTCTTGAGAGGTACTGGCAGGAACCGAGATCCCAGAGGCTGAAGGGGAGGGGGGGCGGGAGGGTTATACCTAAGTGCGTTGTCACCACTAGAGTGATCTTTCCAGTAAGACGGGGCGACGGTGTGAGACATTTTAATGATTTATTAACTGCGGAGGGCAGTAAAAATGACGCAGTGTCCATAAACCACTGCATGTACGAGGATGTATGTCTGGTGGAATTTATGTACCTTTTTTATATGCCAAGGTTCTTCCAAGCACTGGACAAGCACTGGACATAACTCATCCCCCAAAAGATAAGTGGATTAGCTCTCCATCTCATTTTTCATCGTTTTTCACTTAATTTTTTTAATTGTTGTTTAAGTGTCGTTTTGAAGCTTGATAAAGGGGATTTCCCCGAAAATTCGCATGTTATGTTTTGTCCTAACAAATAGCGTTATTCTGAACCTTGCATGTGTTTGGATCTCATGTAGGCCTACCTTGTATTGTACACGCCTGCCAGGTGAGAGTAATGTAACCGTAGACGACTGAAGTCTTTGTTATTATGTCTGTGTGGCTCCCTTGTTTATTAATTTCGCAACATTTGCAGAGAGCATAAAGTCGAAGAGCAAACGAAACAGGGTCCTTTATGAATCACTTGGTATATAAATACCGCGGAAGCGCAAAGAATTATAATTCGCTTTATTCCAAACCATTGACGGAGGAGTATAAGGCTGTTTGCTCTGACGGATTATCCGTTTTCTCGTGAAAACAGCAAGCAACGGGCCCGGCATTTGGCACACAGTAAGTCCTCGTTCCAGATCTTTTAATTATATCACTCATCGCACCAGAAAATACAGTATTTTATGCGACTGCGTTCTCGCCGTGTATAGCAGGGTGCTGCCGCTCGAATTGTCCTTCACTGCATTTCTGGGAAAACTCGTTGGAAACAACTTAACACGTATTGAGCAACGCTGTTTCGACTTCATTAGAAACCCTTCTTGCCTAAAGCAGTTTGCTTAAAACAATGTCTTGATAGAAATCGATGTAATTTGATTTGTTTGTTTGTTTTGTTTTTGTTTTTTGTTCGTTTGTTTGTTTTGTTTTGGAGGGGTTGCTGTTCTTGTCGCTGTTGTTGCTGTTGTTTTCTTTGCTCAAGTGGAGGAAGGGCGGAGGAGGGGAGGGAGGCAGAGAAGTCAGCTGGCTAAGGCGAGAGGTGACCTGACTCCCCCCACCTCATCCACAGCCACCATCTCCACCACCCACCCCATCCCCAGATACACACACAAAAACCCCAGTTAGAGACGAATGAATGGATTAAGTGGAGCGGGGTTACGGTAAGGGAACCGTGCTTACTTTATCCTCCCCAAAATCGAAACGTACGTTACCTTGTTGCCGACCTTTCAGTTTGTCACTTACCCGAGAACGCCTGAGGGTAACAGACTGTAAAATTTAGCAAGTC
>CAUZXP010000138.1:26122-38622 GCA_963584105.1 Alviniconcha strummeri
GGATGCTATGGATAGAAAAGGATTCGAACCACTGTCTGTTTGTTCAAAAGAAAATATAGACGTTTGATGAAAGTCAAGAAATCATAGCCTGGATATACCCTACGTGGTTGAATGGGCTATACGCACCAACTAAGTAACTAACCATCACAAAAGCACGACCGTACTGCTGCAGTTTTGTTCCAGTCCAGGCTACCCCACTGATATCATGAGTCAGGTCAACAGGAATGTGCGAGTAATGAGTGAAGACCTGCTGGTGAAGTTGACGAAACAGAACAGATCCAGGGAAATGTGCTTGTGTACTATGTACTGTCTTCTTTCTTTGAGCTTCGTCGCTTTGGTGATAACATTCGCCTAGATCTGTTCTATGAATGTGTGGCAAAAGTATCAGTTACGTCACGAGCTAACCTCTCTTGCTTTTCATTGGTTAAAGGCCGAACCTGCGTGGCAGTGCTCAGAGAGGCTCAAATTCGAAGCAGAAAAAGTAATTCCTCTCCTCCGACCTCCTCTTCCGTAACATCATTACATCTGCCCTCAAGACCCATCTTTTCTCCTCCGGACTCAGAATGCCGATTTCCTGTGTGCGTGTGTCCGTACAATTGTGCGCCACTGGTTCCGTGTGCGCGCGCGCGCGTGTGTGTATGTGTGTGTGTGTGTGTGTGTGTGTGTGCTGCGTGTGTGTTGTGCGCGCGCTTTGTGTGTGTGTGTGTGTGTGTGCGTGTGTGTGTGCGCGCGCTTGGTGTGTGTGTGTGTGTGTGTGTGTGTGTGTGTGTGTGTGTGTGTGTGTGTGGTGTGTGTGTGTGTGTGAGAAGGCAATGTTGTGATGACCACAAGTTGTGACTGCTGTAAAGCAATTAAATATATGTTGTTTTTGCCACTACAAATAATAATTGTGTGTGTGTGGGGGGGGGGGGGGGGGGGGCGTGCGTGTGTGGTTGTGAAAATTCCTACATCCTGATTCCCAATCTCGATCGGAGGTGAAGTACCTCTAAGTGGCGGTTTATTGACCTGGGGGGGGGGGGGGGGGGCGAGGCTGAAAGGAGGGTGACAGCACGGGGTCCCAGCGACAGGCCATTGCTCAGCCCAATCACAGGGCCCCCCGCCTGCCGTGCCTAACGTCTCCCAGCAGCAATTTGCACAACGGATAGATTTTCCTTAGATACTCAAGTTTCGTCATCCTCTGCATGAAATGTTCGCATTAAGATCAATTCAACCCATCCGAATCTACTTTCGTGGAGACCCAGCGTTGCTTCAGTTTCCGGTGCTTATGCGTAACGCCCCCCTCCTCCCTCTCACCCCTCCCCCACCACCCCCACCCCTATCACCACTACCCCACCCCAGCAGGGAGTCAATCAGAGCAGTAGCCATCAGTAGCAGCTCCTCAGAACTGCTGTGCAAAACCAGAACGCAAACAAGAATAAATTCCATGAGACTGCGTGTTGCTTCACTCAGGTCCCAAGATGAAAAAAATGAAAAGAAAAAAAAGGAAGAAAACAAAAATGGAAGAAGAAGAAGAAGAAGGAGGAGGAGGAGGAAGAAGGGGAAAAAAGGAAAAAGCAAACAAAAAAACTTCGTTACCATCGTCTGGAGGGCGGGTCAGAGGTTTAGCACGATTGATGGAAACGGAGATTCTGTCTTCGTTGTAATTGTCGGGCCTTTAATTCACAGACCCTCTCGGACCCTTCACTAGTAAGGCCTCTGCAGTCTCCTTCGTTCCCTTGGTCCCACTCGGCCGCCTGTGGCAATTGCAAGTCCGTCCCGCATCCGCTCCACTCCTTCCATGCGTTCTTCATATTCCAGCGGTTTCGTTTTAATCTGAAGCGAAACTAATGAGAAGAGGGCATGAGATTTCATTTATCTTTCTCCTGCTGCGCTCCGAAGCTGCAAAAGAAATGGATCTTCTCTCTGTTCTGACACTCGTTACATTCCATCTTCCCACGGTTTTAAGTCTCACCTCTACAAGATCTGATTCTTAGGCTGTCTTCATTCTTCTGACCTCCTCTATTTTCATTCTCGTGACATTCTTTCTGTGCGGCAGTTTGTGTGTGTGTGTGTGTGTTGTGTGTGTGTGTGTGTGTTGTGTGTGGGCGCGCGCGCGCGCGCGCATGCTTGCGTGCATGTGTGTGTGTGCGTGCGTGCGCATATGTGTGTGTGTGCGTGTGTGTGTGTGTGAGTGTGTGTGAGTGTGTGTGTGTGTGTGTGTGTGTGTGTGTATGTGTGTGTGTGTGTGTGTGTGTGTGTGTGTGAGTGAGTGAGTGAGTGTATGTGAGAGAGAGAGAGAGAGAGAGAGAGAGAGAAAGTATGGTTGTGGTGTGGTTGTATAGGTCTGTTGCGTGGATGGGTGTTGCAAGGAATACAATAATTATAACAGAGGAATGATAACTTTCTCTGAGATATTGGGCTATACAAATGGCTACTGCTATTAGCATTATTTTTAAGATCAATCTCCGTTCGTTAAGAATACATTTTGATAATAAATATTATTGAGATTAAACCAAGCTTCCTTAAGTTTTTTAAGTCTTGTTATATACTGCTAGCTGTAACTAGGTTCCATTCCATATAATTATCACACATTCCATGTAGCATTACATTTTTTAGTGAATCCCATCTCTCATGTCCGTGACGGGCTGTGTCGGCACAAAGACGGCTTTGACTGGATTGCTTTCTTCCGGTTATGTTGTTCGCTGATCATTAGATGAGAAATCTGATTGCCTCAGCTTGTGTGAATGGGTTCGAGCGACTGGATATTGTTTTCAATCGTACCCGCTGACTCTGTTCGAATTGGAACACTGATAGAGTGAGTCCCCCTTGGGCTTCTTCGGCGGTAAGATAATGATGTTATTAACGGAAGCCTTTGAGACAACAAGTGCGCATGCGCAAACACACACACACACACACACACACACACACACACACACACACACACACACACACACACACACACACACACACACACACACGTACACACACACACACACACACACACACACACACACACACACACACACACACACACACACACACACACACACACACACACTAATATCAATACAAAACAGAAGCGCCATACACAGACTAATGCTCAGAGTAGTGTCATCCAGTACAATCTAAAGGTTCATGACTACTACCAAAAATGGTGTGTGGTCAAAGAAATAGAACTCAAACAAATAAAACGTGTTGTATTCGTTGAATTTTCAAAATACGCATATTTAAAGAACGTGTAAGCGCTTAGGGCCTTAAGGTTAGGCGCTCTAAGCATCCATTATTATTATTAAAGAAATGTCATCCAAATGTACCAATACAGTCATGATTTAATCGGGATCTTTAGCTGGTATTATTCAGTCTTTATTTCACTGAGAGGTGGGCTGATGGCTTGTTTTTCCAGCTACTACAAGAGATGATAAAACATACATCTGTTTCGTGACCTTGGAATCAAGAGTGAATGATCTGAATATCGAGAGAGAGAAAAATCGACTTGTACTCTAAACTTGAAACAAACGTTTATTACGAACCACTTTAAATGATCTCTGTGTGTTCCTTTCCCCTACCATCTCTCTCTCTGTCTCTGTCTCTGTCTCTGTCTCTGTCTCTGTCTCTCTCTCTCTCTCTCTCTCTCTCTCTCTCTCTCTCTCTCTCTCTCTCTCTCTCTCCCTCTGTTTCTCTCTGTCTGTCTGTCTGTCTGTCTGTCTGTCTGTCTGTCTGTCTGTCTGTCTGTCTGTCTGTCTGTCTGTCTGTCTCTCTCTCTCTCTCTCTCTCTCTCTCTCTATCTCTCTCTCTCTCTCTCTCTCTCTCTCTCTCTCTCTCTCTCTCTCTCTCTCTCTCTCTCTCTTCCCCCCCCACCCCTCCACTCCGAATGGCCAATATCCTTTATGCAATTAGCTATTTATATGTTCACTTTAAAGTTGCACTTTTTCTCGCTACCAGGCCTAGACGTATAGTTTTATTTCCCATCTGTAAAGGAATTACTTACACATCTCTCAAAATTCTGATACACCGGCGCCCCTCCCGACAATAACAGATAAATGAATTTCGTGGCAAAAATCTAAACCTGACGAAGAAGGTTTCTGTCGAAACCGTTGTGCCTTTTGTTCTGTGTCCTAGGAGCCTTTTGTAGGAGTGTATGCTACGATTTCTGATTTGTTTCTCTCTCGAAAAATCATACAGACTCCGATTTGTTTCTCTCTCTCGAAAAATCAGACTCCGAGACCAGACAGTAATGTCTTATGGTCATCTGTAAAGGCTTATGCTGTAGGGATTAATTGTCTTCCACAAAAAATGATCGGATTAACCCCTTCACTGCCCGAGCCTGTAAAATTTCCGGGCTGACATGCACGGAGCTACTCAAAAACAGTGTATGTTCCGGACATCTGCTTTCGGTGCTATGCGTTTGGATGGAAATCCTTACACATGGCAAACCATATCTTTCTTTGCCTGGCTATTCGATCTCCGCACACGATTCAAATGCAATAGTTTGTTTCAACATAGCTGTCCTTGACTGGCAACACGATCTCCGCACACGATTCAAATGCAATAGTTTGTTTCAACATAGCTGTCCTTGACTGGCTATACGATCTCTGCACACGATTCAAATGCAATAGTTTGTTTCAACATAGCTGTCCTTGACTGGCAACACGATCTCCGCACACGATTCAAATGCAATAGTTTGTTTCAACATAGCTGTCCTTGACTGGCAACACGATCTCCGCACACGATTCAAATGCAATAGTTTGTTTCAACATAGCTGTCCTTGACTGGCTATACGATCTCCGCACACGATTCAAATGCAATAGTTTGTTTCAACATAGCTGTCCTTGACTGGCAACACGGTCTCCGCACACGATTCAAATGCAATAGTTTGTTTCAGCATAGCTGTCCTTGACTGGCTATACGATCTCCGCACACGATTCAAATGCAATAGTTTGTTTCAACATAGCTGTCCTTGACTGGCTATACGATCTCCGCACACGATTCAAATGCAATAGTTTGTTTCAACATAGCTGTCCTTGACTGGCAACACGATCTCCGCACACGATTCAAATGCAATAGTTTGTTTCAACATAGCTGTCCTTGACTGGCAACACGATCTCCGCACACGATTCAAATGCAATAGTTTGTTTCAACATAGCTGTCCTTGACTGGCAACACGATCTCCGCACACGATTCAAATGCAATAGTTTGTTTCAACATAGCTGTCCTTGACTGGCAACACGATCTCCGCGGCATACGCACACATTTGAGAGTTGCTTGGCCTCGTGATTTGGATTATGTAAGCCAAATTTAGAAGCGTTCGGTTGATAATTTAAGCTCACTTTTCATCTCATTGCCCATTTCACGGCAAATACAGAACAGTCAGGCTCTCGTGAATTAATTGTATCATTTTGACGAAAACGAAAGTAAATTCCCTTCCATCCGACAAAGAAAACGGCATTTGGGATTTCCCAGCTCTTTTCTGTCTAATACAAGCAACATTCTGGGTTCGGCAAGAAAACAACTAGGACGCAAGACTATACAGGAAATATTTCGCGAAACGCATTCCGCAATGTTTGCCCCGAAATGTGTCCAAACCCACAAGTCCTGCTTCCACCCAAGCTCCAAGCACTGGCTTACGACATCGTTCCTCCAACCACTGCCATCATGGATAACGCCATTGGTCTCGAAGACATTTCAGAGCAGACAGTTTGTTTATCGTTAATGCTCAAACGGCAGCAGCAATATAGTGAAATATAATGTAATATAAAGTAATATAAAAGAGTATTTGTAAGGCCAGGCGCTAAAACGTAACGTGAGCCCAAAGCGCGACTCACAGTAGTAACAGTGACTCCAAATTATATCAGCGTCCACTTTGCTTACGCTAGCACAAATAAAACCAAAATCATCTCAATCCAGACGACGCGCATCATGTTTACGTGCGTGCTTGGACGCTAGTAAGTAAGTAAGTAAGTAAACATGATGCTTAACGTCCATAGAAACCATAAGGCTTATTAGGGACGGGGAGAAGGGGGGGGGGAGGTATGGAGGTGGGGGAAGAGTGAGATTATATACCTATCGCTACACTGTCACCACCAGAATGACTTCTACGTTAAGGTGGGCAGCGACAAGAGCCATTTTAATGTTTCATAACTGTGATGGACAAAGTCACGAGACAGTGTCCACAGACCACAACTTTTGAAGAGAAAGGAGAGCCGAAGCAGATTCGAACCGAAGTCCTTCTGCTTACCAGCCTAACGCCTTACCGCTAGACCACACCGGCTCACACTTGGACGCTATGTTGCTTCCACGGTCTTATTAGTACACCAACCTTTCGATGGGCGTTGACAGCGTTGACGGACATCTGCGCCGAGATAAAGAGTGCCCCTTCAATAGCGTTACCAGGGGGCGGGTATAGCTCAGTGGTTAGAGCACCGGACTCGTGATTGAAAGGTCGCGGGTTCGAATCCCTGCTGGAACGGCGGGAGAATTTTCTTCTCCAGGGTCGACTTTCTGTGCTGACTCTTATTTCGGTATCCGTTCCACCCCCGTGTTACCACAGTAGCACGTAAAAAATCCCGGTCATTCTGCCAAAAAGTGCAGGTGGCAGGTTACAGCTAAACACGCATACACCTTACGTATGTGGCTTTTATTGAACCGTGCTTCGGCATTGGTCACAACTTGTCCCTAATATGTCAAATGACATCTGAGGACATTAAGCATCAACTCATCATCAGCGTTACCAACTCTGGCAGAGTTTGGAGGAAGGTGCCGGAAAGCGGTGCTCGGAGTGTTGTTTTCACCCTGAAAGCTTTAACGTGCGCAGAGTCTGAGGAGACACACTATAGCTAGGAGACTGTCGCTGGCCAGCTTAAAGGCTACATCACCAAATGTGGGGGAAAGCGCAAACCCAATTCACTAGCTCTCCATCAGTGACTTGGTATCCCGGCGCCTGAAACTTTCGTCACTGCTCTAATCCGGCGGGTGTCAGACGTGGGTCAAGGTAGTGAGTTCCGTGGAGACGTGGGTAACTGGTGCTGAATAAGAAAGTAGTTCCCTGGAGACGTGGTTCAACTGGTACTGAATATGAAATTCCGTGGAGATGAGGGTCAACTGGTACTGAACAAGAAAGCAGTTCCCTGGAGACTTGGGTCAACTGGTACTGAATAAGAAAGCAGTTCCGTGGAGATGTGAGTCAACTGGTACTGAATAAGAAAGTGATTCTGTGGAGACGTGAGTCAACTGGTACTGAATAAAAAAGTAGTTCCGTGGAGACGTAAGTCAGATGGTACTGAATAAGAAAGTGATTCTGTGGAGACGTGAGTCAACTGGTACTGAATTTAAAAAAAGTAGTTCCGTGGAGACGTAAGTCAGATGGTACTGAATAAGAAAGTAGTTCCGTGAGACATGGGTCAACTGGTACTGAATAAGAAAGTAGTTACGTGATTATTTCTGTCCGTATCTCCTACCGACAGGAGCATGAATCTGTACTTGGTGCTGATGATGATTCTGTAGCATATGATTCCATTGATTTTGGATGTACTGTGTGCTGACTGTAGTTCTGTGGATTTGTTTACTGGATTAGTTAGTTGGTGATATTGCACCTGACTGTCCTGTCAGACGTACAGGGTCAGCTCAGGACAATGTTTGCTGGACTGGTTAGTTAGTAACTGGATCTGGACGTCCTGTCAGATGTACAGGATCAGCTCAGGACGATGTTTGCTGGATTGGTTAGTTAGTAACTGGGTCTGGACGTCCTGTCAGAAGTACAGGATCAGCTCAGGACGATGTCTGCTGGGTTGGTTAGTTAGTAACTGGATCTGGACGTCCTGTCAGATGTACAGGGTCAGCTCAGGACGATGTTTGCTGGGTTGGTTAGTTAGTAACTGGATCTGGACGTCCTGTCAGATGTACAGGATCAGCTCAGGACGATGTTTGCTGGGTTGGTTAGTTAGTAACTGGATCTGGACGTCCTGTCAGATGTACAGGATCAGCTCAGGATGATGTTTGCTGGACTGGTTAGTTAGTAACTGGATCTGGACGTCCTGTCAGATGTACAGGATCAGCTCAGGATGATGTTTGCTGGACTGGTTAGTTAGTAACTGGATCTGGACGTCCTGTCAGATGTACAGGATCAGCTCAGGACGATGTTTGCTGGACTGGTTAGTTAGTAACTGGATCTGGACGTCCTGTCAGATGTACAGGATCAGCTCAGGACGATGTTTGCTGGGTTGGTTAGTTAGTAACTGGGTCTGGACGTCCTGTCAGATGTACAGGGTCAGCTCAGGACGATGTCTGCTGGGTTGGTTAGTTAGTAACTGGATCTGGACGTCCTGTCAGATGTACAGGGTCAGCTCAGGATGATGTTTGCTGGGTTGGTTAGTTAGTAACTGGATCTGGACGTCCTGTCAGATGTACAGGATCAGCTCAGGACGATGTTTGCTGGGTTGGTTAGTTAGTAACTGGATCTGGACGTCCTGTCAGATGTACAGGATCAGCTCAGGATGATGTTTGCTGGACTGGTTAGTTAGTAACTGGATCTGGACGTCCTGTCAGATGTACAGGATCAGCTCAGGACGATGTTTGCTGGACTGGTTAGTTAGTAACTGGATCTGGACGTCCTGTCAGATGTACAGGATCAGCTCAGGATGATGTTTGCTGGACTGGTTAGTTAGTAACTGGATCTGGACGTCCTGTCAGATGTACAGGATCAGCTCAGGACGATGTTTGCTGGACTGGTTAGTTAGTAACTGGATCTGGACGTCCTGTCAGATGTACAGGATCAGCTCAGGATGATGTTTGCTGGACTGGTTAGTTAGTAACTGGATCTGGACGTCCTGTCAGATGTACAGGATCAGCTCAGGATGAATTTTGCTGGGTGGATCGTCTCGTTAAACCCGCAATAGTTTTTATTTTATTTTTATGTTTAATGAACTCGTCCTCCAGATTCGTTCTATTGAATTTAACCAGTCGTATATTTGTGACCCTGCCTTTCGAAATGAGTCGGATTGACACTAGGCCACTTTCTGATTGTGGCTTATTTTCGAAAGGAGCTACCTTGCTTTTTTTTTCTTTTGCTTTTTTTTTAATAGATTTTTGGTTTTCAGCAAATCAGATTCACCCCTCTATTTTGCAGCAGACCTTATGATCCGTATGTACAGAAAATATTTATAAATGTCAGTAAAATGTCTTTTAATTATGCGCCCACTTGTAGCAAAGCATTATAATAAAAATCGGGTTTGCCGATTTCTCAGAATTTTATGCTGTGATACTTGCCACTTCAAATTGTTGTACTAAATAACAACATAAGTGAATAAATTTTGATCACTTGTGTATCATTCTAAAGATAGCTCCACGGTAATATAAATATCTCAAAATGACAGAAAGGATCAATTTGACTCATTTCAGAAGGTAGGGTTACATTTATTGGGGTACCATGCGAAGCCGATCTACTTTAGAGGAAAATGGCATGACTACACCAGATCAGGTTCTATTTCTCTTCTGGATTTTACAATATATCAACTGTACTCGTAATTCTTGAACTCGAACTCGAACTCGAAAACTTTATTTTACAAGGATTGTAGTTTAGGTTCATTCAAAAACTTGTCTAACAACTAGTCCTTGAGATATGATAAAGGCCATAGTAATGTTTTATTACGTCTCGAAGAAACATGAAATACAGTCACATAGACGCACGAGGTTAACTGATTTAATTTCTAAACGATCAATCAATCAATCACTATTTTATTTCATGTCTGTTCACATCGAGGTGATATTAGACAAAAACAAAAATATATAATTATTATTTATACTAATTTTCCCACAGGACTATGAACAATCGATTTGACAATATTAGTAATAATATCAGTATTATACAAAATATCTCTTACATTGTTGTAAGCATTTAAATCATATCCATTTTTCTGAAATAACTCTGTAGTAATAGGACATTCAAGCAGTATGTGTTTAACAGATAAGATATTTTTACAAACGCATGTCACATTCTGTGAATATTTAGTGTTCCATGAATTTAAACGTAACTTGCATATTACTCTTGCTAAATATCTAGAACCTGAAGGTATCGCAAATTTACTTTTTTTTCAATTTGTTTATATACAGTTTTCTTAAGTAGTGAATTAATCTCATGAGATGATAGTAGTAGGTTATTGGATGATATCTCAGACATGTTTTTCATTGCACCTTGTTTAGCTAATTTGTCTGATATTTCATTCCAATAAAGACCACAATGAGATGGTACCCAACAGAACTCAATCCCAATACCCTTGTACATGATACATTGTATTAAATACTTTACTTCATAAAATATATCCCCTCTCATTTTACAGTTCCAGCTTTTCAATGCACAGAGAACTGATTTTGAGTCAACACAGATCACGGAATTATATATTGCTAACTGAATATTGCATATGTAGTTTAATGCCATTAATATTGCACATAACTCAGATGTAAATATGGAAAAAGAACTTCCCTAAGTAAAAATATTTTTGCACTTTTAATTCAGGAATAACGAATCCTGCTCCACTGTCCAGAACGGAACCATCAGTAAAAATCTAAATATGATTTTGATATTTATTACTTAGATGTTCTAGCTCTTACTTGTATAGCTAAAATGTTTGTAGATTCACTTTTCTTCAAATCAGTATAATCAGTATCAAATTTGGCATTTATGTGTTCCCACTGTGGCATTTGAGGTGATGTAGGGAGATCTGAAACTGATTTAATATCTGTGTTACATTCGTTAATCAAATCGTTTATATAATTTCTGATTCGCGAAATAGATGATATGTTTTGATCACTTTTGGGATAGTCTTTATTGGAATCTATAAAAAAAAATCTTCTGTTACCGAATTGATGACTGCAAGACTTCTGATAACATATTTTGAAATCTCCAATTCACGTTGTTCGGAGAAAGATATCATTCCTGCTTCTGCGTAAGATTTGCTGGTATTTGCATGCACCGGAAAATCAATGGCTAATATAATTGCTTTACTATCGATGCTTTGCAGTTTCTTTAGGAGTGTGTTTGGTGCGGAAAAATATACCTCCTGACCATAAATCAGTTTTGATCTCACTAAAGAAATTGATAAATGTAATGATGTTTTTGTATCCTGACTCCAAGACTGTGTACTAACTATTTTTTTGAAAATTCAGTCGTTTTGTGGCTTTATTTATTAAATTTTCAATGTGTAGCCTCCAGTTCAGCTTAGTAGTTATGTACACACCCAAAAACTTTGTATTCTGTTTGTAATTTAATAACTGACCATTTAGTTCTATTTGAGGTAAGCTCTTCGGGTTTTCTCCATTATTAAAAGGCATTAAACACGTCTTTTCCCGTGATTATTCAAAACTGTTATCCTTCATGTAAGCAGTTAGTTTATTTATTTCCGATTGATATAGCTTTTGTACATGATTTGCCACCCTCTTATTTGTATGCCCTCTAAGAGTTGTGTTAACCCAAATAGCAATATCATCTGCATATTGCGCCAAATTTGTGTTATTTGATAATACATTTGGGAGATCATGTATAATAATGTTAAATAGGATAGGTGCAATAAATGAGCCCTGTAGAATACCCATATCATTTGTTTGTTTGTTTTTTGTTTTTGTTTTTTTGCATGAATATGTCTTACCTACTCGAGTACAAATATATTTTTCGGATAAGAAGTTCTTAAAATATTGAAACATCATACCAGTTATGCCTATATTTTTCAGTTTATAAAGTAGTCTAGCACGCTACACACTGTCGTAAGCCTTTTTAGCATAAAAGAATGTAGCCTGGTACTTTTTCTCCTCGAAAACTGTTTTTTAATATGACTTGGGAGTTTTACTAAATGATCAGTTGTACATCCTCCTTTCCTAAAACCTGCTTGATTAACAGGGATTATGCCCTCTCTTTTTTTCCTCTTTTTTTTTTTTTTTTCTCTCACAGTAATGTAGTAATCGTTTGAGTATGATCTTTTCCATTATCATACCAGCATGTGATATGAGTGTATTTGGTCTGTAGCTAGCAATTGCTGATTTTGGTTTGCCTTGTTTTAGAATCGGGATTATTACTGACTGCTTCCAGATACTAGGAAGAGTTTCATTTAACCAACTATTTTTGGTAAAATGCATGTAATAACAGTTTCCAACTATCAGGCAAATGATTCAGCATTTGATATGAGATTTCATCAACTCCAACTGCTGTAGAATTTGATGCAAATTTCTAAACGAAGTGCGACGTAAAAATGGACAACAGTGCGAATTAAATCAGATAATTATTTTGGACCCTAAACTGGGAAATTACCGGTAGTAGTAGTAGTAGTAGTAGTAGTAGTAGTAGTAGTAGTAGTAGTAGTAGTAGTAGTAGTAGTAGTAGTAGTAGTAGTAATCGTCGTCGTCGTCGTCGTCGTAGTAGTAGTAGTAGTAGCAGCAGCAGCAGAAGTATAAACACCTTTATTACCATCACTATTATCACTATTGCTATGACTACTATTGCAGCTGCTGGTGCTGCTGCTACTGCTACTACTACTACT
>CAUZXP010000138.1:44394-51894 GCA_963584105.1 Alviniconcha strummeri
CCGTCTGCCTGTCTCCGTTTTGCTGTCTCTCTTTCTACCCTTCCCTTTGATTGTCTACACATCACTGTTGTCTATGTCCTCTCTTTCTCTCCTTTAGCTCTAGCGACATTCCCGTCTGCATCCTCAAAGACTGATCTTATCTCTCCTTCTCCATCGAGCAATTTTTCGGTCCTGTATTTCAGCGACAATTATGACGGTTGAACGAGAAGAATTGGCTATTCAGGCGTGTTAGTAGCTCTTCGTCATTTTAAAGACCACTCTTAAAAAAAAGCAAACGAAGAGAGAAGGCTTTTTTTTTTCTTTTTCTTTTTTAAATGGAAGGACGTGAAACACATAGCCGAACTGGTCGAGATACCTTGTTGAAAAGCTACCAACACAAGGAAGGCAGAGAACTCAAACTCGAAAACTTTATTTTACAATGATTGTACTTTAGGTTCAGTCAGAACCAAGTTATTTATTTACTTACTCACTTAAAATCTGTCTAATAACTAGTCCTGTCTAAGCTACTGAACAATAATGTACAACGCATCATTATAAATATATGAAGCATGAATGCATGAGTGAAAATTTATGCATGAAGCATAAAACCTTTCACAAGAAATGTGCGTGTTCCCGGCGCCAGACGCACACATCATACAGAGCATACATCATTCTATTATACACTTAATGTAAAAAGCAAGCAGATAATTAAAGCAGTAGAATATCTGATCGATTCACATAAGGTACTGTTACTAATAGTAGGCTTAAACACACACACACATACACACACACACACACACACCGCAAGCACACACACGCACGCACGCACGCACGCACGCGCACGCACGCACGCACGCACGCACGCACGCACGCACGCACACACACACACTCACACGGAGAATCAGGGGGACTGGGCAGGACTGATTGGGTGTAGAAACGAGGTCTCAAATGACCAGTCACTCCAACGGCAATGCTAAAACTCGAAAACAGGCCTGTTTCTCTCTTTTTCTTTCTTTCTGTCTCTCTCTCTCCCCCCTGCCCTAGTTTTCTGTCATAATCAATCATGTGTAACTGCCTCAAGATGTTCAGGAAGTTTTCGCCTGGGTCAGAAGTAGGTTGTTCCATAGAAAAGCACCAGAGAAGGCTATACCTGTTTTGAACATCCTTGGCTGGAAAAAAATAAAACTAATAGTTCCTAGAGTTAGAATAGAGTGAGAGAGGGCGTGTGTACAGGTTAGATATATACTCTGTTGCCTCATTTTTAAGGACCCTGTGCATGAACAGACTCTCGTATTCCGGTTGTTTGTGTAGGCTCATCGTCCTCATCTTTTTCAATTTCTGGTCAGTAGTCAGAGTTGTGTCTGGATGGATTCACTTTACTGCTCCTTTGTACGAAACGATTCATATCTTTTTGGGAAAATCTTTACATCCTCCCCACACGACTGATGTATGATCAATGTAAGGTCTAATGCGGGCATTAAATAACTGTTTCCTGGTGTCGATGTCTACGATGTACCTTTAGTTTTGACAGAAGAAAGACTCGTCTCGAAACTATTTCGTTGCGGTCGTTGCACGGAGACGGAGACGATGGGTATGCCAGCAATGATGGAAGCAGCCGTTGGGGCAACATCACTGCTGACTGATGCGGTGTTGTCGCTGTCGTCGGAGACGGTGGGTGTGCCAGCAATAATGGAAGCAGCCGCTGAGGCAACATCACCGCTGACTGATGCGGTGTTGTCGCTGTCGTCGGAGACGGTGGGTGTGCCAGCAATGATGGAAGCAGCCGCTGGGGCAACATCACTGCTGACTGATGCGGTGTTGTCGCTGTCGTCGGAGACGGTGGGTGCGCCAGCCAACCAATAAAACAAAACAACATAAAAACGTACAGGGCAGGAAACTAAAACAAAAAGCAAAACAAAGCAAAGCAAAACAAAACAAGAAAACAACACACACACACACACACACACACACACACACACACACACACACACACACACACACACACACACACACAGACACACACAGACACAGACACACACACACACACACACACACACACACACACACACACACACACACACACACACACACACACACACACACACACACAAACAAAAACAAAACAACAGAAACATACATGGCTTCGCACATACTTTGAATAGAATAAAGGAGTACTTGACTTGACCTGACTAAATGAGAAAGGCAAGGACAAGAAAAACGCTAGCAAAGAAAGGAAAGAACTACGACAGCCGTCACGCTCATGCATGCGGAATGCACAGGATGTCAGCAGTGACACAGAACCTGAGAAGACTATGTCGAAAATAAATGTGTTCAATTAAATGTTGAACTTTAGAGCGCATTTTTGTGTTTTTCTCAAAACCTTAAATTTTGAGTCATGATGTTTCCGTCGGTCACCAACGAAGTATTTTTGTCTGCTTGCTTCGTATGATTACGCTCTGAATATTTATAGAACGGAAATACGTTTCTTTTTCAAGCTCTTCTAGGCGCAGCCCACACCCCGAGCATTGCTTTCCGGCACCTTCCTCCAAACTCTGCCAGATTTAGTTACGCCACTGAAGGGGCACTCTATCTCCGCGCAGCTGTCCACCGACGCGGTCAGCACCCTCTGAAAGGTTCTGGTACTAATATGACTGTAGAAGCAACCTAGCGCCAAAGCACGCACGTTAACACGAGACGCATCCACCCCGGGTAAAAAAGAAGAACAGTTCCCACTCGATTTAAACGATTGTGGTTTTATCTGTGCTGGTGTAAATTTTGTTGGCGGCTATAAATGACACGCCTTGTTTGATTTGAGTTGTTTTAACTAGCTTACTACTGTTTGAGCACCAACAAAACCTTGCTCGTTAGCTGACAGTTTTCTGGACCCTACGGCGTATCGGACCATACGGCAGTGGTTGAAGGAAGGATGTCGTAAACCAGTGCTTGGAGTTTGGGCGCAGCCCTGTTGGTTCCTTCATTACAGAAGTCAAAGGCTGGCTCATGATTAATTTACACATGGCAGCCGTGTGCAGGGCGTCACAAACACGCACTGCCACACAGAAAATGGCAGCGCTCGCGGCACCGAGTTAGCGACTTTCAAACACCGATTAAACACACACACACACACACACACACACACACACACACACACACACACACACACACACACACACACACACACACACACACACACACACACACACACACACACGAAAGTCAAGAAATCGACTGTGAAATTGCCATGAGTTTATATACCTATATTTCTAATTACATATTGCATTCCCATAGATAAGGCCAAGAGGCTCGCTTTAGTCAGTCGCTTCAGCAACTGTTGATAACTATTCTATGCATGCGCAGTACACGTAAAAGATAGCAGACACCGTGTATAGTAATCCGCCCTTTGAGCTTCATCGAGGACCACCAACGTTACAAAGGCAATGTCCTGAAACTTCCCTCCACCCAGCCCTACGCACCCCTAGTATCGTGTGGAACAACCATCTTCAGAACCACCCAGAAAAAAAGGAGAAAAAAAGAGAGTATATTATCCTACTGTATTTTTGTTTTTAAATTGTATCCTGTGTATAGAAGAGTTTTACCCCCCTCCCCCCCCCCCCCCTTCACCCCCACCCTGGAAACTGGGGTCGTTTTCTGAGAAAAAGAAAGATAGATAAAGGCACTCCTACACGAACAGTTTTGGCATAGTTCAGGAGCTGTGTGAGAGTCGAGGTGGACGTCCTGGGCTGTCCGTCCTAACGAGCCTTCTGGTTTCCGTGGACGTAAAGAATTATTGAACCGTGCTTCGGCATTGGTCACAACTTGTCCCTAATATGTCAAATGACATCTGAGGACATTAAGCATCAACTCATCATCATCATCAAGTTTTGGCCGTATGGTTGAGAATTAAGGCCCTTCCGGCCATCGCCATGCCTGTACAGTCAACTGAAATGATGTGATCCAAGCGGTGTCCTCGGGCATGGCGATTCGTATAGACCCGAGAGAAGTATAACTTAATTGTCTTCCTTCGTACTTGAGAGCCGAGACGATCAGTTAACGTGTCGCCAGGAGAGATAACACTTGCGGTTCGCGCCCGCTGACGTAAGATCCGGCAAAATTGTGGCGGCGCCCAGAGTTACCGGACCCTTTTTGTTTCTAAGTCGGGTCCGATCAATCCGGCGCCTTCGGTGAGTGAGAGTTCACAGAGAGGAAATGAATGTGAACTGTCAGATCAAACTGGCGGTGGAAAGATTGGCATGGTGTTCTTCGTCTTCGCATGATGATTGGCTAATCCCGGCCTGTCACTCAAATCTCGGCGACACGCTACTTGCTAATCAGCAGCAGCAGCATTCTTCGTAAGGATCTACACACAGCATGTCCGAAGTCTGAGCCCTGATCATCAATTTTGTCTTCATTTGAATAGAAAAATAAAATGCAAAATCGCAGACAAAATTCAAATCAGCTATGCTTGACGCACAACATAGCCTACTGAACTGGTCCCATTGATCAAGTAAGGTAAACTGGACCAGTACGACAAGCCCAAACTTGTTTATATGTTTATGGGCGGTTCATTAAGCACGAGCCATGATAGTCGACAGTAGTAGGCCTAATTTGTTTTCGTTCTCGACACTGCTGTTTCTTATGCCTTTTTAAGCGACTTTGTGTATAGTTGTTGTTCCAGAATCTGTTAGGGTTGGACGTCTAACGGTTAACGGTTGTCATAGCAATTCTCACTTGCATTTTTGTCGCTCCACTACCCTTATTTGATTACCATAACTGTAGCTGATGGGTAAGGATATTCATTGGAGTTCACTCGACTGGCAATGAAAATTGGTGCTGCATGTTGAAATGAAGGCAACGCAGTTGGTGTAGCAGACACCGTTGACAAGGAGGAAGAGGAAGCGGAGGAGCATCAGCAGCAGGAACAGCAGAAGACTGAAAAAGAAAGACGAAGAAGAAAACGGAAAATAGAGAAAGAGAGGAAGAAACACAAATTGCACCTCCGAATGCACGACTGCTGCACACCGAAACAGTTCCCAGAAGAAAGAAGCTGAAGAAGAAAAAAAAGGGAGGGGAAAAAAAGAAAGAAAAAAAGAAGAGCTTTGTGGCAGTTTGTAAACAACTTTTCAGAACAGTGCCATGTTTGCGTGCTGGTAATTGGTATCTTCTGTGCTTAATGTGGATTTTTTTCCGGTGACAAAGCGGGAAGCACAAGGCGAGAGGTAATTGGTTGTTTCCGGCTTATTATTCGCCACGTGAGCAATTTCAACGAATCCATAGTTAGCTTCTTTCTGGCAAATAGAAGAAAAGGTACCGTTTTTGATTCTGGTATGTCCGTATACGATGTGGTAGGTGACAGATCTGCTGTACCTTTGTTTATTGATTTTGTTAAGAAAACACAAAAAACAAAAACAAAAAATAAAACAAAACAAAAACAAAAACAAAAAACAAAAAACAAAACAAAACAAAACAAAACAACAACAACAACAACAACAACAACAACAACAACAACAAAACACAAAAACAAAAAACAAAAACAAAAACGAAAAAGTATATTATTTCGTTTTCGGTTAAAACAGGTTTTCAGGATGCCAGAAACATTGCCTCTTCAGCCAATCAGAATGTCACGATTAAATTCCGCGCGAAAAACGAGGAGATTGGCAGCCACGTTTTTCTCACCAGCTAAAGCATGGCAGCGAAACGAAAGGCTGGTTGATTTTGAAAACAATCTTCAAAATCTAAATCTAAAACAAGAATGACTGCTAGCATTCAAACAAGATCCAAACACATAAAAGATTCAAAAGAACGCTTATTTATTAGGACATAGACACGCGTCCTGCCAATTTTCGGGGTAATCCTCTTCGTCAAGCGACAAAACGATACTTAAAAAACAGTTACACGGTTAAAAACGGTGAAAAATGAGATGACTTATCTTCTGTTTGGTTGAGTTATTGTTTTCTTCACTTTGCAGAGGGTGTGTCTGTGTCATAACAGATAAGCGTTCTTTTGAATCTTTTATGTGTTTGAATCGTCAGCATAAATAATGGCTCACGTTCATGGATGACGAGACATATATCAGCTACAACCAAACAAGGCAAATTGTAATTATTTGAATTCTGAATCAGACTGAAATAATCATGGATTTTACCGCCACTCAAAACAAACCCACGCAGCGGTCAGCTCGAAAGCTTGTGAAGGAAGAGATGAGGCTTGGAGTTCAGCAGCGGAACCAGCTCCTATCCAGGTGAAAGCTGTAAACTGTATTTGTCGCGGCTCTCAGCGGGCTGTATGCTTGGTTTCTGGAACCGTAAGTAAGTAAGTAAACATGGTGCTTAACGTCCACAGAAACCAGAAGGCTTATTAGGGACGGGGAGAAGGGGGGGGAGGGGGTATAGAGGTGGGGGAAGAGGGAGATTATATACCTATCGGTAACACTGTCACCACCAGAATGACTTCTGCATTAAGATGGGTAGCGATGAGAGCCATTTTAATGTTTCAGTAGAAAGTGATGGAAAAAGTCACAAGAAAGTGTCCACAAACCACAACCTTTTTGAAGAGAAAGGGGAACCGAAGCGGTATCGAACCGAGGTCCTTCCGCTTACCAGCTTAACGCCTTACCGCTAGGCCAAACCGGCCCGCAACTCTGGAAACGTGTGGGAGCCGCTGTTCTTTAAGGGATGGGGATTGGAGTTCAGCACGGAACCTCCCATCGAGGTGAAAGCTGTAAACTATCTCAGTCACAGCTATCAGTTAGCGGGCTGTATGCTTGGTTTCTGGAAACGTGTGGGAGCCGTTGTTTGTCAAAGACGGACACGCAACATATCGTAGCTCTCAGTGGTCGTAGCGGTGGTAGTAGCGGCCTTTTCTTCGTATGCCATGGTCTGCTCATTGTCTCGAACAGAACCTTTCTCCCAAACCCACTGATATTCTGTTTTCCCTGCAGGCAAAAAAATCTGGGCGTAACTCTCACTAACAATCTGTCCATGGAGAATCATGTCACCAACATATGCAGATCTGCCTGAGTGTGCGTGTGTGTGTGTGTGTGATTTGTGTGTGTGTGTGTGTGTGTGTGTGTGTGTGTGTGTGTGTGTGTGTGTGTGTGTGTGTGTGTGTGTGTGTGTGTGTGTGTGTGTGTGTGTGTGTGTGTGTGTGCAAGTGCAATATCCCGCTGTACTTGTATCATACATGAGTGCTCAAATCAGAGTTTGGTCATGTTTGGTTACTGACAACGTTGGTTTATTTACTGAAATTGCTGTGTGCAGCTTCTTGCGTGGTTGGCGGTCGTATGGCCTGAAACCTTTTTTATTTTGTCCATTGTCTGTGTTTATACATTTTTTCTGCAGCTTTTTGTACGGCGCATTGTGACCCAGATCTTGCTAGAGATCATGCACCATAGAAATGTCCATTATTATTATTATGGAAGAGGGTTCGACGAATCGAGCCATTCCCTGCGGAGCCATGGGGTCAGTGGCACCATCTTCACTCTTTTATTTAGTGCAGTGATCAGTCCACAATGGCACAATGAGA
>CAUZXP010000138.1:62951-65451 GCA_963584105.1 Alviniconcha strummeri
CACACAAACACATTATTCTTATTGCGCCTCCACACCTTCGGACGATGTATCTCCATCTCTGAGGGTCGATGCTGTTATGCAAGGAACTTATATCAATGCGGATGATAATACTCATGTAACTGTGTAGCGCATTACACATTTTAATGTAGCCTTGGTGTTCTTACTGGTATCAGTGTGTTCTGACACAGTCCAATTCTTTGTGTTCTTGCTGGTGGCATTGTGTTTTGACACAGTCCAAGCCTTGGTGTTCTTGCTGGTGTCATTGTGTTGTGACACAGTCCAAGCCTTCGTGTTCTGCTGATGCCAGTGTGTTTTGACTCAGCCCAATCCTTGATATTCCTTTTTGTGTCAGTGTGTTGTGACACAGCCGAGGTCTTGGTGTTCCTGCTGGTGTCAATGTATTGTGCTGTGTGTGTTTGTGCGTGTGCGTGTGTTTGTGCGTGTTTGTGCGTGTGTGTGTGTGTGTGTGTGTGTATGTGTGTGTGTGTGTGTGTGCGCGCGCGCGCGTGTGTGTGTGTGTGTGTATGTGTGTGTGTATGCGTGTATGTGTGCGTGCGTGTGTGTGTGTGTGTGTGTGTGTGTGTGTGTGTGTGTGTGTGTGTGTGTGTGTGTGTGTGTGTGTGTGTGTGTGTGTGTGTGTGTGTGTGTGTATGCGTCGAGAGAGAAAGAGAGATGCATTTGCTCAAAAACTGATAGTAAATGGTTAAACAAATATTAAATGTCGCAGATCATGGCCGCCAGTCCAGTCCACCTCTTGGGTCCCATGAACGTTCTCAACCTGTCCGTCACCACCGAGTGCTTCGAGTACTACTACCCCAATGTCACCGAGCTGCCAGGCAACGCCACCGGCATGGATCACTCTCGTTTCGCCATGATGGACAAGGTGCTCACGTGGGTCTGCGCCGTCTGCTACATCGTCATCCTAGCCCTGGGCTGGCTGGGCAACGCCAAGATGAAGACGGTCACCAACATGTACATTCTCAACCTGGCCATCTCCGACGTGCTCTTCATCGTCAGCCTGCCTTTCCTGACCACCACCACCATCCTGAAGCACTGGGTGTTCGGCTTCGCCATGTGCAAGATCTACTTCGTGCTCTTCTCCATCAACCTGTTCACCGGGGTCTTCACCCTGGCCGTCATGAGCGCAGACCGCTACCTGGCCGTCTGCCACCCCGATCCGGTCCCTCAAGTACCGCACACCTCGCATCGCGCTCTTCCTTTGCCTCTGCATCTGGTCCGTGTCCTTCCTGGTGATGCTGCCCATCATCCTGTACTCCACCACCGTCAGCCATCGCTCCAACGTCACGGGCACGTTCACCTGCGCCATCTCCTGGCCCGATGGTCAGCCCATCCCGCCGGACAAGGCTTTCATCTGGTACAGCTTCATCCTGGGCTTCGCCATCCCCGTCTCGCTGATCGCCGTCTTCTACGTGTTGGTCGTGCTCAGGCTGCGGCAGGTGGGGCCCAACCGTAAGTCCAAGGAGAAGAAGAAGTCCCATCGGCGCGTGACCCGCCTGGTTCTCACCGTCATCTCGGTGTACGTATCGTGCTGGCTGCCCTACTGGGCCTTCCAGGTGGACATCACCTTCAAGACGGACATAAAAGCGGAGCTGGTGCTGTGGAAGATCGTGCTCTTCAACGGCTTCACCGTGCTGACCTTCACCAACAGCATGCTCAACCCGCTGCTCTACGCCTTCCTCAGCGACAACTTCCGCAAGAGCTTCATGAAGGCTTTCAAGTGCGCCTCGCCTCGCGAGGTCAACAAGTCTCTGTGCAACGAGAACAGCGTCTTCCCCAAGAACAGCGCCGCCTACAACCGCAGCTGCGCCGCCACCACCGCCACCACCGAGGAGAGGATGGAGCTGTCCACCTTCGATAACGGCAACGGCACCTCGCAGATCACGCAGGCCAGCACGGTGGGCAACTTCTCCGAGGTAGCCAACAGCGCGGAAATCATCCAGGCGCCGCTATCGCCGCAGAACTCGCTTACGTCCCCGCAAGACGAAGAGGGTTACCTCAAGCCTCCCGTCGCTCTCTGAAAGGTTTTGAACTATTTTTCGAGCTGAAACCGTAGCACGCTGCAACTGATTGCCCTGATGTCCCGAATGAGGTACAATGTACCTCGGACTTTCTAAGGAAAAACAACAACGTATGACACCACTTCTTGCAACCAGCGCAGTTAATCTCGTGTTGTCGAGAATGGGATACAATGCATCTCAGACTTCCTTAGAAAAGAACAACAACAGCTCTACAAATTTCTTTGGAAACCAGTGCATTAATCGCCGTGATATCAGGAATGAAATGCAACGTATTTCAAAACGTTCCACAGAGAAAGAGACGAGGGAGAAAACAATTCTGATAATTTGCCAGTGGGAATCGATGTAGTTAAGCTTTGTCGTGATATCCGGAACCAAGGAACCTCAGCCTGTCTACAGCCATGTAAACACGCCGAAGCTGTCCATGCATTACAAACACATGGCAGCCTGTCGTCTTTATGGCT
>CAUZXP010000138.1:70451-84732 GCA_963584105.1 Alviniconcha strummeri
CCGCTTTCCGGCACCTTCCCCTAAACTATGCCAAAATTGGTTACGCTACTGAAGGGGCATGCACTGATCTTTATCTCAACGCAGCTGCATGCCCACCATGCTGTCAGCGCCCTCTTAAATGTGTGGGTATCAGTAAGACTGTGAAAATTACAAAGCGTCGAAGTAGCCACTTGGTTGTCGCAAAGTATGCACTGACACCGATTGTTTCATATTTTGTGGTACTCCACGAGAAACAAATCATCGTGTAAACTGTTTATTACACATTCTTGGATTAGGATCCCAAATCAAACTTTTGCTGTTGCTGACTGATCGCAAACTTCTGTGAAACGTTTTGTGAGTGTACTCTGTTTCTCTGCTTCTGCGAGGTCACGCTTAGTGTCATATGCGACTTAAATCAGTGACTAAAACGTGTTCTCGAGGTTCATTGGCTGTTTCCTGTTGCTTTATCCAATCACGCGAACTGTGAGTGAATGTGAACGTGTTGTACGAGCTCATTGCTCTGGAGCTGAAGGCTACTGGTCGGTACGCAAAAACGAAAGCAAAATCGCCCTGAACACTCTCTCGATACGATGAATCAACCAGCAAAGCCAAATTCAGCAGGCCTCAAAAGAGGAAGAAGAACGAGAAGAAAGAAGAAAAAAAGAGAAAAAGGAAGAAAGAAAGAAAGAAAGAAAACAGAAAACTCGTAGTTCAGATAATTATAGGAGTGCATCCTTTAAATGAATTTGACTTGGCCGATCTACACAAGGAACAGCCAAACATTAAAGGGCCGTGATTGCACAGAAGTGATCTGCGGTTATGTTCGATCAATGGAAAACAAATTTGTACTGGGTTAAGTGAACTTTCAGCATTCAATGCCGACAAGGCGTAAAAAAAGCAGAGACCCCTCGGATGCTCTACAGTTAAAGCAGCCCCGAAATTCACGATCTTCTGGATATTAGATTTGATGGATAAAGTAATCGCTCAAAGATGGGGAGCCCTGACGCACTCATTTCCAAATTTGATTAAACTGCAACGCTGCTGTCATGATTGCAGATCTCTCTCTCTGTCTGTCTGTCTGTATCTGTCTGTCTGTCTGTCTGTCTGTCTCTCTCTCTCTCTGTCTCTCTGTCTCTCTGTGTCTCTCTCTGAAGTTTTTACTGAACCTAAACTACAATCCCTGTCAAATACGTTTTCGAGTTCTCTCTCTCTCTCTCTCTCTCTCTCTCTCTCTCTCTCTCTCTCTCTCTCTCTCTCTCTCTCTCTCTCTCTCTCTTTCTCTCTCTCTCTCTCTCTCTCTCTCTCTCTCTCTCTCTCTCTCTCTCTCTCTCTCTCTCTCTCTCTCTCTCTCGCACGCACGCACACAACACACACACACACACACACACACACACACACACACACACATGTTCAGTCATGTCACACAGCTTCCGGAAAAGAAGACTTACTGCAAGAAGCACCAGACAATATTACAAAACGCATCACTTCCTGTCCAACGCCAAAAGCAATGTTTCTGATTTCTGAGGAACTGCCGCGTTAACTGATGGTGAAAACGTCCTCTGCTTGATGAATTAGACAAAAAGGTTCAGTCACTCTGCTCAGCTTCATAAAACTAACTGTTTCAGAACAAATAAATGTTCTGCAGCTGAGTGTTCTGCTTTGCCGTTCAGCTAAAAGCAGTGTTTGTACTGCTGTGACAGGCGATGAATCAGTCCGCTCTCGTCTCTAGAATTTGACCATCAAAATATGTGCGAGAGTGAGGTTATATCTTGTACTTTGAAGACTGTCCAAAGATACTTCTACTTGTAAGTGCAGATCAGGCCGCTATAGCACTCACTGTTGTTAGTTGTAGTTTTTGTTTGTTGTTTTATTTGCTTTTCCTGCATATTGGCTTGCAACGTCAATTAATTGTTATTCGATGATGGTTTCTGAATTTGAATTTGTTGTACAAGAACTTGCTGAATATAAAACAGAGATTTTGCATATATATATGGACCGGTTGATCATGGAAATTATTATTCTTACAGTATGTATATATGTATGTTTAGCTGCTTGATACCATGTCTGTACATTTATCGTGTGGAAAGTTCATTTTGGCTCTCTGCTTTTCATAAATAATACTATGATTTTAGCTCAGCCTTCACCGTTTTGGTGCATTTCAAAATTCCGTATACAATAAAACTAACTGTTGCCACAATACGGTTCGTATTAACTGTCACAATCTTTCTCTGTACTCTGTTTTTAAATTGGTCATATACTTGACGATCTACCCAATCGACGCGAGAACACTCTCTCTCTCTCTCTCTCTCTCTCTCTCTCTCTCTCTCTCTCTCTCTCTCTCTCTCTCTCTCTCTCTCTCTCTCTCTCTCTGCTTTTTGACGGATCAGATCTATTGAAAAGGGCGTGAACGTATATATTTTGCCCTAATGTATTATTTGTAAATACTGTAATTGTCTTTTGTTTTGTTTTTCTTCCATATTACGTACAGCACAAAGAGCCAAAATGAACTTATAAATTGCTGTCGTCGACTTGTTGTTGCTGTTGTTTGAGTCTAAATGTCAGTGGTTGGACTGAAAACCTTTTGGTTTTCTGAGAGATGCAGATTTTCACTTGTGTTTATTCATATCTCTCTCTTTCTCTCTCTCTCTCTCTCTCTCTCTCTCTCTCTCTCTCTCTCTCTCTCTCTCTCTCTCTCTCTCTCTCTCTCTCTCTCTCTCTCTCTCTCTCTCTCTCTCTCTCGTGTTTTGTTTTGTTGTTTTTTGTTTCGTTTTAATTTTGTTACGTAATATTGGATACAGCAGGAGTGCGTGCATAATGTGAATTTAAATATTACTGATGTTAATAAGAGTAAGGGCCTTTACTGTTTTTGTTTCAGCTCCTCTGATCACGAAACATGTATATACTTTGTTGAATTACACGGATAATATCTGTCTTTATTATACATGATATGCCTTTGATTCTTTGTTTGACTGCTGTGCTGATCTCATCGAAATGTTCAGTCCAGATATAGATACTGTTTGTTGCGTTTGTTTCGACTGACTGTGTTGTACACAAAATAAACTCATAAGGAAGTTCCCGGTCACCTTTCCTAGGTAAGGGCAAGCAACTGCAGCGGTGCTCAGCTTGTTGGACTGACCCCTGTACGCGGACGAATTTTTACTCCAGTTTCTTCATTGGCTAAGCAGTTCGCATCAGATTTCATGTTGTAGCCCTCGGTGTTTCTTCCCAGGATTATGATACTCAACGGACCTACCCGTAAAGGGCTAGGTCTGCAGGCTAGCTGTGAACCCGTCTTTGGCTTGAGTGGGGCTAAATGTCTTCAGATGTCGAGCTGACGTATTAGGGACAAGCACCCGTCCCTCCAAACGCTGTATTTTCACGGGTCCTGCAATGGCCAGCTATTTACGTTACCTCCGTTTTGTTATGGCCGTGGACATTTTCTCGTTGTCGTTCTCCGCACTGAATTGTGAACACGCAAGTTTTTGTGTGGAAGGTTGTTGTTTTTTGTTTTGTTTTTATGCCCCACATATAAATTTTCATTCACCACATTTTCTCCTCGTCCTGCTGCACACCGAACTGTGAAAACGAAAGGTTTTATGTGGAAGTTTTTAATGCACCACACATAAAACTGCCATTCATTCATAAGCGCCTTGTGCATTTATAACTCGTTGAGTCGAGTTTAGCCATTGATCAGAATCTTCGATTTACAGGACCACTCCGTCGATGTCGGCCAAGGAACAAGATTGCTGCATAATGGCGTGTATACGTCGAGTGCTGCTAACCGTTACTGACACGGGCATCATTCCGAATTGAGACAGTAAACCACAGGAACATTTCATTAAATACGAAAAGCAAAAACAGGAAACTTCGATTTTGTGCCAAGACTCCCCTTGGAAAAATAAGAGGCCATCTCAGAAACCCCGTGTTCCAATCAAATTTGTCTGCATCTTACGGAACTCTTCACTTTCAGAGTGTAAACTAATTAATGGACCACTCCACTCTGTCAATCTAAAAGAGCGGGAAACACATCCCAGCCAATCAGCGGCGGCGTACATTAATGGGCTAAGCCTGGCAGAAAACATTTTCGCACTTATTTTCCAGACTTGAAGGCGGAGCCTCCGACCAAACTGGATTGGTCCATCGTCTGTGGCTAGCTCATCCCCTTATGTGCAATGGTTCAAACATTGTTCTCCAAGACGTTTTCGGCACACCCGCTAGATGTGTCTTTGCGAGTGGTGTCATTCTTCAGTTTGTGAATGTTCGTCGGTGTTGCGTTTGCCATAATACCAATGGCAGCGTTTCTAGCATATTTATAACTTACCATGCATTACTGAACCCATGAGCAAGGGATAATAAGTCATAAAAAATATAGATGAGTCGACCTCATTAAAGTCTTCAATTTATTGTTTTGTGTATGATGCTAATGGATATGACTGTTGTTTTGTTGTTTAGTCATTGGTAAAATCGGTGTTTTCGCTTTTGGACGTTATTCCTCTTGTTCTCTCGAGAATTCAGTCGTTTCCATAATAAACCCATCAACGCTTCCTTATGTACGACTGTACATCCGCAATAGGCCACAATGTGCATTGTCATTAACATATATTTATATAGCCAATATTTGGTTCGAAAGCATTTTGACAATATTGACGTTTGGATGCGCCTTGCTTCAAAATATCGAGTGGGTTCTTCTTTTTCTTCCTCTTCCTCTTCTTCCTCCTCTTCCTCTTCTTCCTCTTCTTCCTCCTCTTCTTCTTGCTGTGCGGTATACAAAATTGACATCGGTCAGGGTGACGTGTTGCGCTCTTCGTTTGTATTTTGTTCTCCTGCAAGTTGATTAGAACTGTCTATTATACTTTCATTTTCTTTTCTTTCGGTTTCATTTTTACTACTCTCTCTATAGCTGTCTCTCTCTCTGTCCGTCTGTCTGTCTGTCTCTGTCTCTCTCTCTCTGATTCTGATTCTCTCTGTGTCTCTGTCTCTCTATCTCTGTCTCTATCTCTGTCTGTCTGTCTGTCTGTCTGTCTGTCTGTCTGTCTGTCTGTCTGTCTGTCTGTCTGTCTCTCTGTCTCTCTCTCTCTCTCTCTCTCTCTCTCTCTCTCTCTCTCTCTCTCTCTCTCTCTCTCTCTGTTTTTGTTGTTTTCGTTTTGCTTCTGGCCAGTCAATATTGTAGCCGACTTAAGTTTGCCTGTAGTGTGATGTTCTTTGTTTTAATTTCTTTTCTTTGTAAATACGTTTTCCAACAGTCGTGTGTCGTCTGTCTGACAGAAAACGCAGAGGGGACAGAGTTATCAATGAAATATAGACATGGAGGATTCACAGGCTGATTCATGCTTTAGCACTGCAGCAAGAAACCGCCCTGGTTTGTTACCCAAGCATAGTCTAATCAATGGGGGAGCGGGAATAGCTCAGTGGTTAGAGCACCGGACTCGTGATCGAAAGGTCGCAGGTTCGAATCCCTGCTGGAGCGGCGGGAGAATTTTCTTCTCCAGGGTCGACTTTCTGTGCTGACTCTTATTTCGGTATCCGTTCCACCCCCGTGTTACCGCAGTAGCACGTAAAAGATCCCGGTCATTCTGCCAAAAGCGCAGGTGGCAGGTTACAGCTAAACACGCATACACCTTACGTATGTGGCTATGCATGAAGTGACACGGTGCATGGTTGTATGGTGTACACAGAACGCGCCGAGATTGACTCTCTCTGGCAGCAGATTCTTGTGGTACCAGCCATGCCAGCGCTGTAAGTACACCATTTCAGTGGATATTCAAAAACGCGCTGTAAAAAGCTATTCACTCATGTAGAATCACATGCGAGCGCAGTGAGTCTGCTCGCGAGCGGAGAATAGCGCTATATAAAAGCGATCAATAATAATAACAATAAACCAATTCACCAATTCAACAACAAGGCAAGTCCTACAATGTTCTTGCACGTGTCTTGCTTTTGTTGTTGTTGCTGTTGGCCGTGACTGAGGCGCTGTGCATCTTTTGGGATCTAGTGCCACAACAGTAAAATCGAAATATGGCTTTTCACCGGCCTTTTCGATAAAGATCGATGGGTTGTATACAAATCTGCGCTGGGCAGTATTTGAAAAGGCTACATTTGTAGATGTATATATTGTGTATTCATAATATATAAACAAAATCTGATACCTTTTGAGTTAATGAATTAAATGTAGTAATTATGGGTTCGACTCCCATCTGGGATAATAGACACTCGTCTTTAATACGTATCCTTTTTGGACTGGTTCTCCAGTGGTTTCTCTTGGTACTCTAGGGCCATCCATCTGTACTCTCCGAATTTCAAAAGTATCAGTCATGTAATTAATGAAAGAGAGACGTGCTTCTGCGCAGCAAATGTATACAAGACGCAACTGAGGGAATTTGCACACAAGTTGTGTCATGCCTTAAATGGTCATTCATTTCGTTCAAAGGTCCTGGAGACTGTCAGAGGCTACAGTGGTTTGAATTGAAATTCAGAGTAAGCTTGGCAACTATCACCTGCTTCTAAAAAACAGAATGATAAAAAAAAGGTACAATAAAGGCGAAGGGCTATCGCTCAGGTATTCGGTTGCTTCAACTTTTCCCTCTCCACATGCCGAAATAGGTGTCTTCCAAAACGTTTCACGTTAACAAGAATAAGAGGAAATGAGAGAAGAGTGTTTTTCTGTAACTCCAAATGCAACGCTGTCATACTCTTGCATTTATCCCCTTCTCGCCGCTTTTGTCGGCTGCTGCACACTTTGTGTCATCGGACAACACGGGTTTCACGTCATAGACACAGGGTGCAATCAGTAGACTAGGTGCCCTTGAATGTTCATTTCCCATTATGTAATCAGAATTCAAACAACTTTAAAGGGCGACACTTTTAGGAAGCATTCGGGACTCCTGGGTCTACTGTTTGCATCCTCTTGCGCTGATCTTAATTCACGTCATTGTGACGTAGTGTTTCGTCAGCTAGTAGATGTTGAGTTTATTGTTGTATACGTGCAAATGTGTTTTTTTGTTTGTTTGTTTTTCTTCTTTTTCTTTGTCTAGTTATTTGCCAACTGGTGTAGTTCCGTTTTTGTCAGGTGGACGTTAAATGGTCATTGTTTTGAACCATTGTTAATAAGTAATATATTATTTCTCTACTTTATATTTCAGTGTCAAGATCATGTTTTCGTGAATTACCTGTAAATGTGCATGACCAGTACATAATAGTTCCACTACACACTGCCACCGTTTCTGTATAAACATACATCAGTACAAATGGGAGTCATTAATCGACATGTATTTGACTGTTTTCATTGTGTTCCTTGACCGCATTACTTAAACTATTTTGTATGTAACAATTTGTTCAGCGTGAGTGCATGTACTAAACAGACCAGCTGCTTTAGAAAACAGCCGACAATGTTAGATAATGTAGCACTGCTTGGCCATTTATCTTTGTAGTGTTGTCGTTTTCGGAGGTATCTAGAGGTTAAATTGAAGACGCCAAATTATTCCTTTCAGCGAAATACAAGCAAGGTTCACTTTGTTCACCTGTGTAAGTTAGATTGTATTGCACCGTTTCATAAACTGTATACTGCTTTTTATCCTTCCACCGAAATGGCACCTGCTCTTTCTGCGACAGCTTCCAGTGAACGTAACACAGGTCCATAGCTAAAGTGCCACACCCCTAAAAAACCGCTGTCACAATGCATACGCGTGCCAGGTTCAAAAAGAACAAAACAAAATCCGAGGACATGAAGCCCCACATCATCATCAGAACAAAACAAAATGAACGGAAACTGCAAGGTTACCGGTAAATCTTGTGTCCATTTATAATTGTTTCTGTCTCTGTCTTGTCTCTCCGTCTCTGTCTTGCTCTGTGTGTCAGTCTGTCTGTCTGTCTGTCTGCCTGTCTGCCTGTCTGTCTCCCTGCCTGCCTCTCTCTCTCTCTCTCTCTCTCTCTCTCTCTCTCTCTCTCTCTCTCTCTCTCTCTCTCTCTCTCTCTCTCTCTCTCTCTCTCTCCTCTTATTTCTAGGTCGAGGTGTAGAAAAAAATAAGCTAGTAATTAATTGCAGAGGGGTTACTTTTTAGATCTGGGAGACAATAAAAAAAAAAGTAAATCCGACGGAGAATCCCCATTATTTATGGGGATAAACAGGCCACGGGAAACATGTTTTGTCGAACACACGGTAGGGGTATAGTTCCATCGTGCCCACTGATGTTGAATCATGGTGGTATTAAAGCAGTCTCCCATTTGTATCAACTCTAGCACAATATCACAGCGGTGTGTGTCTGCCAGGTGGCGTTGCCTTCCGCAAATAACCAAACACTAAAACGGATATCGGGGTTGCCTCGGTTACTGTAGAATCAATCTGCTTTACCCCCCCTTCCACCCCCTCTCAGTAACGGTACCATTCTGGTGATGACGTTGCAATGTTGCGTATAACTCCCCCCCCCCCCCCCCCGCCCCTCCCAATTTCCACAACGGAAGGTGCAATGTTACTTAGACCCCCCCCCCCCCGCCCCCTCCCCATTTCCACAATGGAACAACTTTAATGATGAATGTGCAATGTTACATATTACCCCATTCCCTCCGCCCTTTTCCCCCCTAACCCGCCACCCTTCACTCTCCGCAACAAAACATACCCGCTCTCTCGACAACAGAACCACTCTGGTGATAACAGATATGTCACCACAACCCCCACCTCTCTACCTCAACCCACCGTCTTCCACAACATAATGTTCTGCCTAGCTCCACAACAGAACCAGTCTGGTGATGTCAGTGTAATGTTAGGTATGTCCCCCTAGCTACAAACAGAACCAGTCTGGTGATGTCAGTGTAATGTTAGGTATGTCCCCCTAGCTACAAGCAGAACCAGTCTGGTGATGTCAGTGTAATGTTAGGTATGTCCCCCTAGCTACAAACAGAACCAGTCTGGTGATGACGGTGTAATGTCTGCCTGTCTGTCTCCCTGCCTGCCTGCCTCTCTCTCTCTCTCTCTCTCTCTCTCTCTCTCTCTCTCTCTCTCTCTCTCTCTCTCTCTCTCTCTCTCTCTCTCTCTCTCTCTCTCTCTCTCTGTCCCCTATCTCCACAACAGAACCAGTCTGGTAATGACGGTGTAATGTTAACGTGGGCCTATAGTCCCCGAGGAACCATTCTGGTGTTGACGCTTTAATATTATGTGCAGGCTCCCTCAATCCCAAAGTTCCCGGATTATCGGTTCCTTCTAGGATTGCTTTACAGATAACCTGGCGTTAAACGGGACTAACAAAGCTTCTTTTCTTTCTTTTTTCTATCTTTTTTTTTTCCTTCAGCAGAACTGAGATCCAAACACGTAAAATGTCCAAACGAACGCTATTTATTAGGACAAAAACACAATCTGCAAATTGTCGGGGTAATCCCCTTTATCAAGCTACGAAACAACACTTAAACAACAGTTAAACGGTGAGAAACGATTAAAAATGAGATGAACGGCTAAATCACTTATCTGTTGTTTGTTTTTTGGTTGAGCTGTGTTGTTTTCCTGTCCAGTGCTTGGAAGAATTGTGAATTCACTTTTCGTTATCCTTTCTAACACATTGCAGTCTTTGATGTACTGATAATAGCTTCTTCTTCTTCTTCTTTTTTTTCTTTTTTTTCTTTTCTTTTTTTCTTTCTTTTTTGACGCTGTTTATTTGAAAACCTATGAAATGTTCTAAAACTTTATTGTATTTAGTTTTCCGTTTTTATTTGCCCGAGTTGTATTCAAACTGTCTCAAATGGATCAATATTGTAATTTTTCTTTTAATTTCACATACAATAATGTCATCTAAGAACACACATAGTTCGAAATGATAACTAACCGAAAATATTTGTACAACTGCATACATTGTCACGTGTTGTTTTGCTGATAATGTGTTTGTCACATGTCTCGTGTGTGAGATTCCTTCTGCCAGTCTGTTCAATAAAATGTTTACCGACATTTCCATGTTGCCTTGTGTTGAATGAAAACAGCAGTTACGTAATGGTGGAGGTAATGGTGATGATGGTGACGACTGTTATGATATTGATGACTGCTAAACTGTGACTGCGTCAGTCAATAATTGTAATGCGAAGAAGGTGGGTGCATTGTTAGTTACAATTTGAACTGAAAGGAGGAAAGAGAACAAGAAGTACAAGAGGAGTGGAGGAAAGAACTTCTGCGAAATGATGAGATGTCGAACAAAGACAAGAAGACAAAGAACAAGAAGGAGAACAACTCATATAATTATGTGCATTTCTCTCAATCATCCAAACGGCCTATATTGACACAGGGCTCGCACGTTTTTACGCCTAGAGTTTATCAATGGTTAAGTGTGGGTTTTTGCAGATATGACTTTAAAGGACCAGGTTGTCCATTGCTGCAATCATCAAGATTCAAGATTCGAGATTACTTTATTGTCCCATCAGAGAAATTAAAACGTGGCTGAACATTAACCACATCACAGTACAAAGTAACACATATTTTATATTTTAAAACTCAAACAACAGTTATTTAAAATACAAAAGTTACATAATAAACTAGTAATTTACGTACTTTACACCACACATACACACACACATACACACACACACACACACACACACACACACACACACACACACACACACACACACACACGCACGCACGCACGCACGCACGCACGCACGCACGCACGCACGCACGCACGCACGCACGCACGCACGCACGCATGCACGCACGCACGCACACACACACACACACACACACACACTGACACACACACACATACTGCTCTGACGGTTGAACAGATTTATCTGTTCAGAAAGGCTATTGACTGTATCTGATTTAGGTACGCGAAATCGTCTACCAGATGCAAGAGGCTCATAATGTTTAGCAAGGACAAGGCTGTTGTCATCTACAATAAACGGGGCCTACACAGTAATACTATGCGTACTGCCAAACCGACTGCACTAACGGTTCTTTAATGAACCCACGAGAGCAAACATACGCTGAGTCTGCAGTCTTAGTCGGCAGCTAGAGCTGCTGAGTGTTTCCGGAAATGCCAAGTGATCGTACGGCATGGGCTGGAATAACTGGATGGAAAACAGGCTGCATGTTGTATAGCAAAAGCAACATAGTATATAGCGGGCACTAGCAACAAATTTGGCGCTGCCGTGAGAAGCGAAAACAAGAAATTTCCTGTCATAGAAATTGAAGTAATAACAACGGCTGTTCTACAAAGCAAAAGAACATATAGCAAGCAAATAGGATAAAATATAAAAATAAAAACTTGTTTTTTGTAATCTGCAAATTACAACATATTTCCTTCACCAAAAAGACCAAGACAAAAAACCAAAAAAAACAAAAACGAGTTGTTCTCTAAGTAAAGAAGCAGAACGTATAACAGGCAAATAGGCTAAAATGGACCTTCGTGTTGCTAGAACAGGCGAATTACAAGACATTATTTCCGTCACACAAAACTCCATGATAACCAAGGCTGCTCTTTGTGACTAAAAAAGCAGTATAGCTTATAGCATATACAAGCCGATCGAATTATGGTGTTGCCGCAACAGGAAAATTACAAGGAATGTTCGTCACAGAAAACACTGTAAAACACAGGGACACGTCTCTTGTCAGCTCTTTCAACGAAATTAAGTCAACTTGAACTAAACGTTTCTGTAGTAATTAATATTAAATAAATAAAGTGTAGCATGATTCCGTCCTTGCTGGCTTTCCTTGAGGAACGTAATCCGTCTTTTGAATGGCAAAAAAATCAATTAAAAAAAATCCTTTCTATGCCAAATACAAAACAAATCTCAGATGTTTCGCCAACTTCATCTTTTGCTCCACACTCTCTTTCGGCAGTGCTGAACGAAATCGAAATTCAATCATACAAATGTAATATTCTTTAGTAACATTTTTAGCCTTGTCAAAAGTTTGCCGCCGAAATCAAAATGGTTTGGTTGCAGCGGTCGACACATCACCTGATAATGGGTCTCCCAAAAACTCATCCATTTACGATTTACAAGTTGGATTTTGGTTGATTTGAGTTTCTGTTTGAACGCTTGGACACATCTGTGTGTGTGCGTGCGTGCGTGTGTGTGTGTGTGTGTGTGTGTGTGTGTGTGTGTGTGTGTGTGTGTGTGTGTGTGTGTGTGTGTATCTGCGCGTGCGTGCGTGCGTGTGTGTGTGTTTGTGTGTGAGTACGTGTGTGTGTGTGTGTGTGTGTGTGTGTGTGTGTGTGTGTGTGTGTGTGTGTGTGTGTGTGTGTGTGTGTGTGTGTGTGTGTGTGTGTGTTTCAATTTGAACCAAAATTCCTGGCACTTGCAGACAAAACTGAGAAGATCCTTCCTCTGTCCCGGTCGTACATGGTGCCATAAAAAAAATCAATAAAAAAAAAAAATCTTTGAAGTTACATTACACTTTAGTTCGTTTTTTCTTCTACACACTCTCCACTCCCCCGCCCCTACACTCCATTATTGGATTCATTTTGCAGTACAAGTTAGTTAGTCTTCTCTCCTCCCCCATCTCCGTTATTGGACTAATTTTTTACAGAGCAAGTTAGTCTTCGTGCGAAAAGCCACCAGACAAGCCTCCATGTTGAGTCCCACAGGGGACAAACTAAAAATTGGCGGGTTCCGAACAAAACTTTCAAAATAAGTAATGACCCCAATATATATATATTTATTTATTTTTTATCTTTTTAGCTTATTTATCAAATACATTTGACAAAAAAATAATCTCATGTGTCTTATGGGTAAAGGTAGATAATCCAATATTAGAATACCAGCTTTGTTTGGTCTGTTGATCTTTGCGATTCTGATTAATTGCTGCCCCTTTTACTGACGGTGGATAGCCGCCTTGCGACAAACAAATCGAACCAGACCCCCACGTATCCCAAAACAGGCAACTCTCTAGCGTGCTTCTGTGGAAATTAAGTCCACAGAAACCATAAGGCTGATTAGGGGCGGGAATTCTGTGGAAAAACAAAACAAAGACGACGTCAAACGCCTACCAAGGAGGAGACAACAGCGATCGTAATCCGCTTTGTGAAACTGAGTTATCGTTCCCGATTCAGGTTCCAGTACTCTATAGTCACATTCTAGGTCTACACTGAAATGAAAACAAATGCAATGACCAACTGTTAGTGTTCCCGGATATGGATTTCTGTACATTCTCAAGAGAATTTCGTTTTCTGCAAAGGGGTGCCACGATTTAAGCCTCAGGCTTCCAGGCTAAATTGCTTTTCTAACAGAAGACGAGATTAAACCTCGGGTCTCAGCTAGAAAATACAACTTGTTTTGTTTCGTTTTGTTTTTGTTTTTGTCTGCCGTTTTGTGCAATTATTAAAGTTTAGTAACAGCTTGACATATTGTGCGTGCGCTTGTGTGTGTGTGTGTGTGTGTGTGTGTGTGTGTGTGTGTGTGTGTGTGTGTGTGTGTGTGTGTGTGTGTGTGTGTGTGTGTGTGTGTGTGTGTGTGGTGTGTGTGTGTGTGTGTGTGTGTGTGATGAAATGAGTGTATCGAATATCCTTATATCTTTGTAAGCGCTCTTACGAGATGGGGCGTCATACATAATATATTATTACTGTGCGCATGTAAACGTTTGGTCGAACACCCAAGTACATGACTGACACATAAGTATGCATCGGCTTGTGAGAAACATAGTGCAGAATAAACGTTATTCGTTCCAGACATGCATAGGCTTGTGAGAAACATAGTGCAGAATAATACGTTATTCGTTCCAGAAATACAAAATTTAATAGCGACTCGCCAGTCCTCCTCGAGAGGAGAGATTTGTTCATGATTGCGGTCAGTGTTGGCATGACTGTGTCAAGACACTCAAAGAGATGAAATGGATCAGTAGTAATAGCACCGAGTTCGCAAATTTTGGGTGCAGATTTGTTCAAGATTTCACGGACAGTGGTTTCAGAGACAGGTGTGAAAGACAAGAGATGCTTGCCGTTGAAGAGTTTGCCGAGAGGATGTGGAGCACAGAGATGTGGATGTGGAGCACAGACTTGAGTGCCAAGACCTGATCGAATTTTACTGATTTTGTTCAGAAAGAATTCAGGCAGGTCTCACGAGTGAAACGATAATTGGAAGTTGTGAGCATTTGTTTTAAACTTTCTTTTTTTATATTCGAGACACAATAAAGATACAGTGAATTATTGTGTACTCATCAACAAGTTTTCAGAGCTTATGGGCGATGAGCCCATACAGTTGGGAAAACAACAACAACACATGTACGGCGGAAGACCAGTTTCACCTAGCTAACATTAAATAATAAATGAGACATAGCAAAAAGTAACGACAACAACAACAACAAAACACACCAACAACAACAACAAAACAC
>CAUZXP010000139.1:0-10813 GCA_963584105.1 Alviniconcha strummeri
TTTTCGTGGGGGGAAATGTCAGTGGTTTGATGATAGGACACACACGATAGACACACACGATAGACACGCACGATATACACACACGCTGGCAAGGGAAGACTTCCCGCTCACACATCCGTTGGATGCTGTACCTGATTTTTCTGTTCTTTCTTCTTTTTCTTCTTCTTCTTCCTTTTGCTGCTGATGGCTGACTGGTCATTATTGAGGGTGGGGTCGAGTGGGATGTTTTTTCCCCCATCTCTCTCTCTCCCTCTCTCTCTTTCCCTCTCTCTCTCTGTGTCTCTGTCTCTCTCAGTTTTCTGTCTGTCTATCTGCCTGTCCTCTCCCCCCCCCCACCCCCCTCCCGTGCCAGTCTCATCAGGCTTTTTTTGCCCTATTTGCAGTCTGTCTCTCTCTCTGTCCGTATGTCTGTCTCTGTCTGTATGTCTCTCTCTGTGTCTGTATGTCTGTCTCTCTCTGTGTCTGTATGTCTATTTCTGTATGTCTCAACAAGTATCCGTCTCAGCCCCTCTTTTTTCTCTTTTGCAATCACCAAGTGCCGCACGAGATAATCTATGCGCACAGAAACAGTCACTACAACACGTGACAGACACCACAGAGAGAGAGAGAGAGAGAGAGAGAGAGGAGAGAGAGAGAGAGAGAGAGAGAGAGAGAGAGAGAGAGGAGAGAGAGAGAGAGAGAGAGAGAGAGAGACAGACAGACAGACAGACAGACACAGACAGACAGACAGACAGACAGACAGACAGAGACACAGACAGACAGACAGACAGACAGACAGACAGAGACAGACAGCACTGAGGCAGACGGAGATAAAGTACTTCGGCATTGTATGGTGGGAGAATCAGGTTCACTGAAACTGTAGGTATAATTATAAGTCTCGCCATTCAGAAAGCTCTCCTTTTCGGCAGCATAGATCAGAGTCTGTAAAAAAACGGACTATTTAGAGTTGAACTGTTCGACACTGGTCTTGCACGAGCCAGCCTGGTTCTCCTCGCGGCCTTTTCGTGAACGAACGTCAAGCACTCCCTGCTGTCGGCCTAGCGTATTTTTCACAGCTGCGCTCACGGCCAAAGCTACGGATATCCGCCGTGACGTGAGCGGTGTTCACCGTGACGAGACGGGTATCCACCGTGACGTGACAGGCAGTCACTGTGACATGACGGGTATCCACAGTGACGTGACGGGCAGTCACTGTGACATGACGGGTATCCACCGTGACGTGACGGGCAGTCACTGTGATATGATGGAGATCCACAGTCACACGTGAGGTGACGGGTATCCACCGTGACGTGACGGGTAAAACTGGTGACGGGTAGTCACGAGGGTGACGGGTAGTCACGCCTGAGGTGACGGATATCCACCGTGACGTGACGGGTAGTCACTGTAACATGATGCGTATCCAGTCACACGTAGGTTTTGTGAAGGGTATTTAGCGGGACCGAACTGGCAAAACCCGTCAAGTGTCGTGGTTCATCGCCGCCTCTTGGGTGTTCGGCACGAGAGGTGCGTACTCACGGCGCCCGAAGACCAGTTAAGGTGAAAGGGGTAGACGGTAGCCGTTAAACTGGCTGTGAGTCTGAAACTTGGCGATGCTCTCTACATTCCATCCTTCTAATCGTCAGTTTGTGTGTGTGTGTGTTCATGTGTTCGTGAGTGTGTGTGTGTGTGTGTGTGTGTGTGTGTGTGTGTGTGTGTGTGTGTGTGTGTGTGTGTTCATGTGTTCGCGAGTGTGTGTGTGTGTGTGTGTGTGTGTGTGTGTGTGTGTGTGTGTGTGTGTGTGTGTGTGTGTGTGTGTGTGTGTGTGTGTGTGTGTGTATGACGAATACAAGAAGAAGAAGAAGAAGAGGAAGAAGAAAAGAAATAGAAAAAAGGAGGCGGGGGTTGGGGGGGGGAATGAAGAAGAGGAAATTATAGCGTTCGGTATCACAGCAACATTACTGCAGAAAACAAACACACAGCCCAATCCAGGGCCGCGATCCACTGTTTTATATAACAATCATACATACACAGAGGAACTCGAAAACACATTGTATTTTCTACAATAACATGTTTGCGCCGGTCACAAACATCCTAATCGTAATGAAACTGAACGACACTAATAATAGCCTGGCTGGTGATGTGATTTGCACTGTTTCAGTGAAAACGCACGCGGCGTAGCCATTTCTGGTAGTGCCCGGAAGTCATTAAGCACGCAGAAGGACCTCGATTGTTCTGATTACACGGATCAGATAACAGCCGATAAAAACGACGGAGTCACAAACCGCTCAGCGACTAGTGTGCTCGCTAGCACGTGTTCGGATTGAAAACGAGGGTCGAAGACTGTACGGACTGAAAACGAGGGTCGAAGACTGTACGGACTGAAAACGATTGTCAAAGACTGTTCGGACTGAAAACGAGAGTCGAAGACTGTACGGATTGAAAACGATTGTCAAAGACTGTTCGGACTGAAAACGAGGGTCAAAGACTGTACGGATTGAAAACGAGGGTCGAAGACTGTACGGATTGAAAACGATTGTCAAAGACTGTACGGACTGAAAACGAGGGTCGAAGACTGTACGGATTGAAAACGAGGGTCGAAGACTGTACGGATTGAAAACGAGGGTCGAAGACTGTACGGACTGAAAACGAGGACCAAAGGCTGTGCTGGGTGGAAATCCAATTACCATTATTCTTCCTCTTGCTGTGTTGTCTTACTTGGGCTGACTTTGTAAATGTCAAACTTCTCAGTCATATAATTACCAGTAACTGTCGAAACAGAAACGTACTTATTTACAGTAAATGCAACTAGTAAGGTGGTAATATGTACACTGATTAGCGACCATTGGCAGTGTCCTTCTCAGATTCCTACTTGTGCCACTTGGAAATGCCAGATCTGAAACACACATCACCGTCACAATCATAATCTTCAGCAGCAGCTGCAGCAGCAGAATGAATATTATGTTTATTCTTGTTAGTAGTATTATGCACCCTCTCTATTCGTGTTTCTCGATGTCTGTTCGTTTATTTCCGTCTTTCAAAAGTTAGAGAGACAGAACTCATGGCAGCAAGCGAAGCATGAAAACTATATTCTGACCTACTCCAGGCACAGACGGGGGAACCTTTGTTGACACTAGAATTTTAGTAGCTGGAGACCTTAACTTCTGCATCCACTTTACCACACCGATGAAGAAGAAGAAGAACAATAACATTGGCCTACACAACACTGACCAACAGCAACAGAAGAAGAAGAAGAAAAGAGAAGAAGAAGAAGAAGAGCAAGCACAACAATGGCAATAAAAACAGAAGCAGAAGCAGAAGAAGAACTGGGGGTCCCGTCCCTAATCAGCCTTACTGTTTCTGAGGACGTTAAGCACCAAGATTACTTACTTACTAGAAGAACTTCTACATGAACAAGCACAGCAATAAACAACAGCAGCAACAGAAGAAGAAGAAGAAGAAGAAGAAGAAGAAGAAGAAGAAGAAGAAGAAGAAGAAGAAGAAGAAGAAGAAGAAGAAGAAGAAGAAGAACAACAACAACAACAACAACAACAACAACAACAACAACAACAGCAACAGCAACAGCAACAACATAACACGCAAGCAACAAGACTGGTCACGTGAAGGTGGCTATATCAAAGCCTATACATGTATTAGCCATCCATGACTGAGGATTTCCCTCTGTTCTCAATTATCTCATTTCATGAGTTCGTTTTCGGTTTTACTTGTCTGTGCTTTTAGTGCTGATGACTGAATTAAGGTAGGCACTCTCGGTACCAGTACAGTGACCATGCACAGCCTTAATTGGCACAAACGGATAAGACCGGCACACGAGAAGGGTTTTTCACCTACATGTTTCGCGCGTTACTCTGGATTGGGAACCTATGTTTTGCTGATTTGGTGTAGATATATGCTCCTGTGGTTAGTATCGCAACTCACCCAGATACTAACCAGCTTCAGGGGGGCAATGCCTTGGCGCAAAATATCCCACAGGAAAGTTGTCCAGAGATGAGTTTTTCTATAAATAACGGCTGAAGTCGTCTGCAGTTCGCTGACCATCAAAAGGACCAACAGTGTTCTCTGATGGTATTGTCTCAAGCTCCTCAAAACTTCGTGTTGACTTAATGAGTTGTAGTTTACTTTTAGACAGCAAAGAAAAGAAGGAAAAAACGAAGAAAAAAAAACGAAAAACAACAACAAAAACTCTCCTCAGATTGTCATCACAACTATATATTTTTTTAGTCTTCAGATCTAATCCTGTTCGCCCATATTTTCGTAGTGTGTGTGTGTGTGTGTGTGTGTGTGTGTGTGTGTGTGTGTGTGTGTGTGTGTGTGTGTGTGTGTGTGTGTGTGTGTGTGTGTGTGTGTTGTACGTTTGTTTTATGTTTGTACTTTATGCAGAGTTGAGTTCGTGACGTCATACAATGTTTTCATGTAGTTTCTCCATCTTGTCATGCATTTTCCCACCCTCACCCTCACCAAGAAAAAAAGAAAGAAAAAAAAGAAAGAAAAAAAGAAAGAAAGAAAGAACAAATAATAATTCCTATTCAACTTTTTTTCTCTCGCGATTTTGGTCTTTCGACTTGAGTGATGAAAGGAGAGCCATAAGTAGGCTATGCTTTGGAGAGTCGTAAAAAACAGACCCATAATTATGGGTAATGACGTAATAACCGAGTCCCGGTGGCAGAGAGAAAGCAGACTAGGGTTGTGGCCCTTTTTTCCTACTTCTCGCTACACCACTTACTCCCCAAAAACGTGCGCTTCTGGACGTCTATATGACAGCTGAAGGACCGAGGTAGAGAGCGATAGGACCCCACAACATCGAACTTGAACAAACAAGAAATTTGACACTGGAATGAGACGGCTGTCATCATGATCAACACTCGTTTGAACTACCCAGCACGACCAGCCTCGACCACCCAACGATGGTTTACGAGTGACAGCGGCGATGTAAAATTTGTCAACACTACACAACGATGGAAGTGTTGAACGGTCGTCAAAGACCGGGCCGGCAGACCACCCAAATGCACCAGGGCAGGTATCCGTTTTCTAACGGGCTAGAATCTGTCGTCAAGCCGCTCTCGGCGTGGCCGTTTGGTGGTCGAGTACGCGCGTCTATTCGGCCCTCAAGTCTGCATGCAACAGCGTCCTTCTTCTTTCTCTGCACATTCAATGCTAACATTTTGACACCTTCAGCGTATTGAACATGAAAGACTATCACACACCAGAAAGACTCACTTCGTTTCAATCTTTTTCTTCTTCTTCTTCTTCTTCTTCTTCTTCTTCTTCTTCTTCTTCTTCTTCTTCTTCTTCTTCTTCTTCTTCTTCTTCTTCTTTTTTAAGCCGAATTCCTTTTGATATATAAACACGCGCGGGCGCCGATGGCAGTGAGATAGCTGAATGTCTAGACTGCCTCAGTGCGGTTAGTTCTTTAGATGTGGGCTTCTTTGAAGTGCTAAGTACTTCGCTTCCTTTTTGTTCTTGAAATATTGAATTCAGTGGTGGTGACAAAGGCGATGATGCAGTAGGTAGTCGCTATCAACTGTTGACTTCCTCAAACTGAAGAGACAACGCCACCTAACCGCTGCATCACTTTCCTTAAAGGCAAGTGTGTGAGAATATTCATTCATTCCAAACAATTATTAACACTGTTTTCTCGATCCCGTTGGCGAACACAAATTACTGTCTCTTTGGCGAAGACTTATTAGCATTTAAAGCAGCCATTTTCGTCCTCAGTGGTGGTATGACTGTCGTCACTTGTAATTCTCTAAGCCCAGTTCTTGTAACCAGCAGCAAAGCTAGCCGTTGCCGGCGTTTCACTTGACGAATCTCCACGAAAGCGTCTTTTGGTCTTGACCTCCTGACCGTAGAACAGTACATGTTTTCTGCACGTATTTCGGAAGTGGCCGAAGCAGCGAGTGGGCCGTGACGGAGCGAGTGAATGGCAGAAGCTTGCCGTGTTGTTTGTGAGGTCAAGTGGGGAGATCATGACTTGCCGCCCCTGTCGATGACTCGGTGACGGTCCTTGACGCAACAGGTACGAATCAAGAAGTCTCATTACAGTGAGTGGGCGACTCACGCTCACTCGCTTCGACTGCTGAAAACAATCACCGCCACCGCCTTTTCAGGGAGACATAGGGCTTATGGAGACGGACCACGACAGCAGTTGAACTTAGATGTGGTAGGCACAGTGACACAGGCGTGCATGGTGGTTCTGTTTGCTGAAGCAATGTGCAGCTCCATATCCTCTTACACCAACGACGATGGAGGACTCTGTGACGGCTGCAACAGCAAACACATGAGCGAAACGTGTTCTGCGGAGAACTGTCTTACCGAAGACATTCGAAATTCGGAAATCTTGTGCCAGAGAGAAAGCTCTGGAAATGGAAAGTCAGACCATAGAACGTGTGCTGGGAAGGACATGATCGATTTATTATCTCGTCCTCAAAGAACCGCGGCCATACGGATTCAGACCAGTGACAAGACTGGAGAACTCTTTTTGCAGACCAGTGACAAGACTGGAAAACTCTTTTTGCAGATCAACGACAAGAGTGGAGAACTCTTTTTGCAGACCAGTGACAAGACTGGAAAACTCTTTTTGCAGACCAACGACAAGAGTGGAGAACTCTTAGTGCAGACCAGTGACAGGAGTGGAGAACTCTTTTTGCAGACCAACGACAAGAGTAAACAACTCTTGGTGCAGACCAGTGACAAGAGTGGAAAACTCATTTTGCAGATCAGCGACGAGACTGAAGAAGTCTTGGTGCAGACCAGTGACAAGGCTGAGGAACTTTTGGTGCAGACCAGTGACAAGGCTGAGGAACATTTGGTGCAGACCTGTGACAAGGCTGAGGAACTTTTGGTGCAGACCAGTGACAAGGCTGAGGAACATTTGGTGCAGACCAGTGACAAGGCTGAGGAACTTTTGGTGCAGACCAGTGACAAGGCTGAGGAACTTTTGGTGCAGACCAGTGACAAGGCTGAGGAACTTTTGGTGCAGACCAGTGACAAGGCTGAGGAACTTTTGGTGCAGACCAGTGACAAGGCTGAGGAACTTTTGGTGCAGACCAGTGACAAGGCTGAGGAACTTTTGGTGCAGACCAGTGACAAGGCTGAGGAACTTTTGGTGCAGACCAGTGACAAGGCTGAGGAACTTTTGGTGCAGACCAGTGACAAGGCTGAGGAACTTTTGGTGCAGACCAGCGACAAGGCTGAGGAACTCTTTGTACAGACCAGCGACAAGGCTGAGGAACTCTTTGTACAGCCCGGCGACAAGGCTGAGGAACTCTTTGTACAGCCCAGCGACAAGGCTAAGGAACTCCTTGTACAGCCCAGCGACAAGGCTGAAGAACTCTTGGTTCATACCAGCGACAAGACTGAAGAATTAGTTGTGCCAACTCGCGACAAGGCTGGGAAAACTTTGGTGAAAGCCAGCAACAAGGCTGAGAATATCGTTGCGCAGCCTAGGTCGGCACACTCACACCACGTGACAGTCAACAACGGTGGCGTGATTGACGGTGAAGCCCAAGCCTCAGCGAGTCGTCCGTTGGTCCTCAGGTAGGTGCGCCTTGGATCTTTTGGTCCATACCTTCCTCTTTAAGCAGCCAACGATGCACAAGCTGTACATTCCGGCTATTTCAGTTCTTCTTCCGTTGCAAACCGCACACACCTTCCTACCTTGGTTTGTTGATACTATGCGGATTTATGTTTTTGTTTGTTTATCTTTGGGGGGATGGGGGTAGGGGGTGGTCCGGCTGATTTATCTTTGTGCGTGCGTGCGTGCGTGTGAGTGTGTGTGTGTGTGTGTGTGTGTGTGTGTGTGTGTGTGTGTGTGTGTGTGTGTGTGTGTGTGTCTGTGTGTGTGTGTGCGTGTGCGTGTGCGTGTGTGTGTGTGTGTTGACATGAATGCACTTACTTGCCTATTCATTCTCGTTTTTGGTCTTGATTTGTTGACCATCTGAGGCACTGTTTGCTATCAGATCCACTAAAGTAGAATTACATAAAGATGCGGTTAGAAAACATTAGAAATCCAGGTCGACCCACCAGGTAGGAAAGACAGAGACAGGAAAAAAAGAAAAGAAAAAAAAAGGAAGAACAAAAAAGAACCCAGAACATTACTCACTGAGGGAAAGGATCTGTATCTCATTTCTAATTGATTTCTGACCCTATAATGTCAGTACTGTGAAGTGAATGTTGCTCCGGCAATGAGTACAGTACCGTAAACAGGGTGCTTAACGTCCACAGAAACCGTACGGCTTATTAGGGACTGGGAGGGGGGGAGGGGGACGGGTTATGGAGGTGCGGGGGGGGGGGGGGATTATTATACCTATCGCTACACTGTCACCACCAGAATGACTCCTGCATTAAGATGGGCAAGCCGGACCGCTAAGCCAAGACGTTTTACAATCGGGCAGGTGAAACAGGGGAAGCTGGGGGTGCGGGGGTGGGGGGTGGGGGGTGGGGTGGGGGGCTTCACACATTTCTCTGAGGACCTAGACTAGTGGATCACGAGATCTTGCTAAGTGGCGGGATTAATTCAGCAACACTCCGGCCTATATATATTTATTTATTTTGACAACCGTGACAACCCAGTCTTTTGCTGTGACAACCCGGTCAATCGCTGTGACAACCCAGTCTATCGCTGTGACATTAACCCGGTCTATCGCTGTGACAACCCGGTCTATCGCTGTCACAACCCAGTCTGTCGCTGTCACATTAACCCAGTCTTTCGCTGTCACATTAACCCCGTCTTTCGCTGTGACAATCCTGTCTATTGCTGTGACATTAACCCGGTCAGTCTCTTTGACAACCCGGTCTATCGCTGTGACAACCCGGTCTGTCACTGTGACATTAACCCGGTCAATCGCTGTGACATCCCGGTCTATCGCTGTAACAACCCAGTATTTCGCTGTGACATTAACCTGGTCAATCGCTTTGACAACCCTGTCTACTGCTGTCGGACTGTGTAGCATGTACGTTCAAATTCTCTGACTGTGTTTATATTTCATTCCTTACGACTGTTTTTTCCCCTCTCTCCTCGCATGCCTAATTCAGCTCGACATCCAGGTTTATCGCTTTCGGGTCCGCACAGCAACAAGATGAAAAAAGCCAAGTATCGGTTACGGCTTCAACCAGGAGATAACCACCACACACACAAAAAAGTAGTTTGCGAAACGCTATCGCAATATTATTCCTCGGTAATCTGTGGACAAGTGTTTATCTGCACGCCAGGGAGGTAGGTGGGTGCGATCAGGCAACTGCAGAGGAATGTGCCCCTTGCACCCTCGGCGATGACAAACGAAAGCGGGGATGAAAGTTTAATCCGTTCATGCCTGCGAGCGATGCTGCAAGTCCTGCACCTGCAGCTTCTTCTCAGAGATGTTCCCAGTCGAGTCCGTAGGGTGCACTGTCTGTGCTTTGTTCTTCCCCTGAACCTTTTCACAGCCAACAGACTGTTGGAACAAGGTGCCCGCATCTGGCGCTGTCGTCGACCTGTTGTTGTCTTTTGCTGTTTCGCCATTTCAGTGAGAAAGAGTTAGTTAGATCGTTCTAGGATTTTATGTTGTTGTCTTGTGCTGTTTTGCCACTTCAGTGAGAAAGAGTTAGTTAGATCGGTCTAGGATTTTAACGTACCGTCAACCGCATCGTTATGGCCACCTTAGGACGAACACAGTTTTGAACCACATATTTTAAAACCACTTCAGGGCGAACAAAGTTGATCAAGTCACACACACGCACACACACACACACACACACACACACACACACACACACACACACACACACACACACACACACACACACACACACACACACACACACACACACATACACACACACACACACACACACACACACACACACATACACACACACACACACACACACACACACACACACACACACACACACACACGTAACACACACACACACACACACACACACACACACACACACACACACACACACACACACACATACACACACACACACAGAAAAAAAAAAAAAAAAAAAAAGGGAAAAAAGGTCTAAATAATAATTACGTACAATTTGATTTTGAAAGAAAATGGTGAAAAACATTTATATCCTTCAGGTATGCTAAAATAGCTTCAGCACAGGTATTTCCGAACAACATACTGATGTCTGAAAATATTTTCGTTAAATCCGCGCAGTGTAACAATATGTGTAGCAAGGTCAGAAGTTCATCACAGAGAATACGTGCTGGGCGTTCGTGAGTATTTTGGGGACAATTTATGACGCAAACTTTAGTTAACAGGACCATGGAGACAGAAATAGATGCCTAAAATAGAATAAATGAGGCGGGCGAGCTCTGTTGAAATAGAAAAGGTGTACTTAACCTGTACGTTTCTGGGTTCTTGTCCCAAGCTACCAGACGAGACCAGGCCAGAAAAAAATATGGTGTGGAATAATTGTATCATGTTCCCCACCTAACCGCTTTTCTGGGGAGCGAGTGCAGTTAGGGACTGGTCTATCCGCTTGCCAAGGTCATGGCTCTGCTGACAGACGCAGAGTACCTTCCCTTTCTCCTTCTGCAGGAGAGTCTTCCTCTTATGCCGCGTATCATGTCCCTTCATACTGAGTGACTTCCCCCTGTCCTTTTGCCGGAGTGACGTCCCCTTAGCCCGTTCTGAATTGGGCGAACTGTTAGTTCGCCGAATATACCTTGGACAGTTTGACGAACTATACTTCGTTTCTTAATTGAGCTTAGACGAACTTTTCTTAAATGGCTTATAATGAGATGCAAGTTCGGCCCGAATTTTCGGCAGAAGCGCAGCAGATAGCATGATCCAAAATGCAGGCTAAATTCAAGTCAATC